>VKHL01000131.1:0-81450 GCA_015146655.1 Ochromonas danica
ATAAGCACTCCTCCTCCTCCTCCACCCATCAATACTGGGCAGCTTGACCCACCAGCAGTGCCGAAGAAGAAGCGATTATTGAACGCTTCGCAGCTTAGTGATAAGGAAAGGTTGAGTCGGCTTGAGTATATAGAGTTATTCGTATCGAGGTCGAATGTTGATGATAGCGAGAGATTGGCAAGACTACGGAACAGTCTGCAGGAGATTACCCATGCTGCAATATCTGTCTTGCAGATAGTGGAGATGGCTAACGCTACTGGGAGTAAGTAGGAAGAAATGGAGCAGCAGAAGGAGGCGTAGGCTCTGAGAGTAGCCTCACTTTCCCCGCAGATGAAGGCAGCGGAAAAAGCTACTGCTATTATCCAAGCAAAGGCAGCTGCAAAGGCTGTAAGAGAAGCGAAGGTTGCCACCAAACGAGATGAAATCAATCATACGAGGCTGTTTGTGCACAATGCCGCGATGTAGATATGTGGATAGTGCAAATATATGTGATAGGAGCTTAGGTAGTGAAGTCGCGAAAATCGACTGTGTGATTTTTGAATATAATGTACCATAATGAGCCTCTAATGTAACCCAACACTTTTTATGACATTAAATTAGACATTTGGAATGTTAATGGGGGTTGTTATCGTACCTGAACACGAGCTTGATCGATTCTTCCGCCCCTTGAGGGGTGAATGAGTTCACGACCATAACGATGCATCCAATCACAAAACTACGCTCTAACAACCTAACTTATATCAGTTAAGTATAGATCTACCATTTTTTGAAGCAGAATCAGTCGAAAAGGGTGTTAATTGCTGCTCGTCGTTGGGTGGCTGGAAAGCACATGTTGGAATCGAGGAGGTAAGAAAGGTGCTTAGTATGGAATGTATGCTGATACATTCTGTACTAAGAATCTTTCTGCCTTCCTCGATTCCAAGCAAGTGGGCAGGCTGTAGGTCCAAAGAAATACGTGTTTGATCGTGCTGAGGAATTTTCTTCCTTTGCCCATCCCGTTCTTGGGGTAGGAATGGTTTCTCAGGAAAACTTGTGACTGCCCACAGTGGTAAATCTCTATGAAATAGTGTAGACCTGACCTACAAAATAGTTTGGAAATCAACCGTTTTGGAGAACTAATCGATTTTCAACCTTGTTCAAAGTGAATGGAAATGGGCGTTGGAAATTGCTAATTGGCGTGGAAGATCACCCTACCGGAATTGTTTTGCGAAACGGGGTGGTGGGTCCCGGAAAAGGTGTTTTGGGCACTCTTGCCCGGATCATCGTTGACCAAGAACTAAATCATCTTAAGTTAACACAAACGGCTCGACCACATTCGGCATTCCGCCGGCATTGGCATTGTTGGCCTGGTGATAAGAATGGACTTGCTGACATTGATTCTCCTATTATTTTTTGCCCTTTCCCTCTCTACTGTTGTTAGAGACCCCTCTTGCAATCGTGTGTATCCGGTGGAGGGAGGATTATTTATCCCCAACCCTCCCTATTGGATGACTCCCAAATGCCCCACAGACATGTTCTCCCAAGCAAATGTCTCCAACTGTATGAAAGGACGAACCATGTACGCTTTAGGCAACAGCATACCGCGCGGATCCCTCTTCAATATGCTGGAGTTGTTGGGCGGCGGGTCCACTTCTCGACACAATCAGAAGGCAGCCTGTCCCAAGCACGAAACAACATGGGGAGAGTCCTGTAGTGAGGAGTATAATGGGGTGAAACTAAAATTCCTCCATATGGAGTATGCAGATGGTCTTCACTACCAGGATCGTGGGGGCTTTCCTTTCTTTCGTTATGCCCAAGTCAATGAATCCACAGGTAGGAAGGAAGTGGTCGTTGGTCGCTTGCCTAATCGCAATGCTACGTATGGAAACAATCCTATGGACGCAAAAGAAGAATGGTTGAATCTCTACACTATTGAGGATGCTTGTGTTAACATGCCCGCGCGAGCCTGTTTGAAGCGCTTCTTTGCCAATGCTACCAAAGACGATGTGCTCCTCTTCACGGTGGGATTGGCCTATCATATTCCCATGGAAAAGGAGTGGAAAGCGGCGACTGAGAGAATTCTGAGTAAGGAAGGAGAGATTGGTTTGGACTTTGAGTCTTGGCTGCGTGAGTCTATTCGAGCATTTCGAGACAATGTCATGCAATTCTTCCCTGGCACTGTCTTCGATGTCTCACTCGCTCCAATGCACTCAAAGAAGTTTCTCGTTGGCTGGAATCCAGGTGCTGTGCGTGCAAACGCTGTGGTCTATGAGGAGTTGCACAACACGACGCCTTGGTATTTCATTGACCAATGGGCGATCAACTCCGGCCGAACAGCCTTCCCTTATTACAATGACCATATCCACTATGATGGACCTCTATCTCATGCTACCTTGTACCAGATGCTGAACGAGCTCTGCCCTGGTGGAGGCATTCAAGATGCTAACTATTTGCTCTCCAGTCATGTTGGCGAGATCATGTATTCTTCAGACAAGCCAAACATGTTCTACTTCATTACGAGAGGGCTTTATGTAATTCCTGTCGATGTCAACCCTCATACTCAACATATACCATGGTATTTTGCATCGTGCAGAGTGTTTGAGATCGCTTCTCGCGAAATATCTCATTTGCCTGTTAGAGAAAAAGACCGCCTACCTTTCTTGGGTGAGAAGACTTTGCTGAGAGGTAATGGACGTAACGTTTACGTAATTATTGGCAAGAACAAGAGACCGTTTGCTTCGGGACAAGAGTTCATGAATCTGGGCTTCTCCTTCGAGGATATTCGTGTCCTGCCTGACGAGATAGTTGAGCTGATTCCAACAGGACCTGTCTTTCATGGGTAAGATGGTCGTGAACCACCTCCCGCCCACAAAAGGTCTTGTTTCGATGCCTCCCGTACGTTTGTTTCTCATGTGTAGTTGATAGAGACGAAGACAGCAATCCATACTAAATCTGTTGGCTGAAAGGATTTGGCCCGCTTATTTTCATTTTGTTATGTTATGTTTAAGGGTATGTTAAAACCACAAATCTCTGCTTCTCGGTGAGTGGCTCCCACAATACCATAGCATTGGGTTGTCCAGAGACATGGAAGACGATGTCAAACTACAGCGTTTGTTGTTCAATATTGCATGAAAGCTTCAGAGTTGGGATGAGGAGGAGGAGATTATAGCATGGGAGTGATCCTCTCGATTATCGTCACTCTTCTGTTGCTGTTTTTCCTGTATCTTATACTGCAAATCTGCTTTTAGTATGTGAACTACTAGTATATACACATGGCGGCACTATTGGGAACTGCCTGAGTGGTATATTCCTTACAATATTGGGAATGATTTTGCTGCATAATAGATGGCTTAGCGTCCCCTCCCTCGATTGCTTCACACTCGGTTAGATAGTGCTGTACAATGGTTTGTGTGGCAGGAGGTCTAGCTAGATCTGGAGATCTAGCAGGTAGGCCAACCCCACAGAGTCATGGCGTGTGAAGTTAAGCTGTCTGTTGTGTGGCTGGATGGTCGCTGGCTGTCCTTTGCCCACAAACAATCCACCACCAGGATTAGCTCAGATAAAGATGGTAAGCCTTCCTTGCTCTTGTTTCAGTTTTCTCCTTTCTGTAGTATGTGATGGCTAATAAATGGCGGATGGTGATGCAGCCCTTCGTCAAGGTTGTGAAGAACAAGGCTTATTTCAAGACCTTCCAGGTCAAGCTCCGCAGACGCAGAGGTTAGTGGCAGTGGCAATGGCTATGCCAACAATTGTCTCGTCATCATCTCGTCATCTCACACTGTGTTGGTTGGGACAGAGGGTCGCACTGACTATCGTCAGCGTCTCAAGCTCATCACTCAGGACAAGAACAAGTACCAGTCCCACAAGTACCGCCTGGTTGTGCGCTTCTCTAACCGCTACGTGCTCTGCCAGATCGTCTATGCTGAGATTGATGGCGACAAGGTCCTCTGCTCTGCCTCCTCCAAGGAGCTCGCCAAGCACGGCCTCACTGTCGGCTTGAAGAACTACGCCGCTGCTTACTGCACTGGTCTTCTCCTCGCCCGCCGTCTGTTGCAGCAGCTCGGCCTTGATGAGGTCTACACTGGTGTTGAGGAGCCCACTGGCGAAGTTGTCTCCACCGAGGTCAACGGCCGCACTTACTACGTCGAGAACGTTGACGACGAGAAGCGCCCTTTCCGCGCTCTGCTTGACGTCGGAATCAAGAACACCACCACTGGTGCCAAGGTCTTCGGTGCCATGAAGGGTGCTTCCGATGGTGGTTTGGACATCCCTCACTCCCACAAGCGCTTCCCTGGCTACAACCGCGACACCAAGCAGTTCGAGGCTGAGACCCACAAGGCTCGCATCATGGGTGAGCACGTCGCTGACTACATGCGCGAAATGGAGGAGGATGATGAGGAGAACTACAAGAAGCACTTCGCCAAGTACTTGGAGGCTGACATTGAGGCCGATGATATCGAGGAGCTGATGGAGAAGGTCCATGCTTCTATCCGCGAGGATCCTTCCCGTGAGGAGAAGAAGACCTTCGCCAACATCGACAAGTCCTTCAGAAAGCCCGTCAAGAAGACCTACGAAGACCGCAAGGCTGATGTTGCTGCCAAGAAGGCTGCCTTCCGCTCCAACGACGAGGAAGAGGATGTCGAGGAGGAGGAAGAGGCCTAAACTACCGCCTCTGTGTCGCAACTTCTTTGTCTACACGCTTGTGGATCGCCTTGACAATAAAGCCCTTAACTGGTGGTGTAATGACTAACAACCTGACAACAAACAAATCTGTATCATAACTTAAACATAACCTACTACCTGAGCCATAAAACCAACAACTAATAGCATCATCGTGGCGTTCTCTGCTTGATATTGAGGCTTGCGCTGGTTGGTTGACAGGAGCTGGTGGTGTTAGCCTTCTTTCATCTTGTCTTGTCTTCGATGAATCGCTAGTGAGCATCAGTCATCATCACAGTTAGTGATGTTTGATCCTCATTAGCAGATCAGTGAATGGCCATTAAAGACCATTCTCCGTTCATTCCTTCACACCACTGCAGCTGTGATCTTCCTGGCATTGTCAAGCACCTGAAAGGAGTGTGAGCAAGGACAAAGAATACAGAAGCAGTATGCGAGATGTGAGGTCAACAACATGTCTCTAATGCAGTAAACAAGGGTAGCAAGCAGTGGGTACTCACACGAAGTCTTCTAACAATAGCGTCTTCCAGCCACTGCTTCTCCTCCAGCAGCAGCTTCTCTCTTCTCTGCAGCAAGTCTCCTGTAGATGTGCTGCCAACAACGCCATCGCCTCCATTAGAGGACGCAATGGCTGTGAGGGGTGCTGGAGAAGTAGTGGTAATGGCAATAGTAGAGGGCGAAGTGCTGGCCTGAGAAGTGACTGCTGCTGGTGCTACCGGCGGTGCTAACGGTTGATGATTCAGATCTTCTAAAGGTGATGAGGACGATAGAGTGATCGCATCACAGGGTGTGAGGAGAGGAATGTAAACCACTCCTTCCGAATAGTTCTTGGCCAACACGTCCACGCCATCGCAGAAGTGGTAGTCTGGACAAACTGCCTGCATTTCCTGCAGAATCTCCTCGAAACATCCGCTGGCACGTTTCAAAGCCAACTTTAGTCGTTGACGAACTTCGTGCCCACGATAAACAGCTTGGATGAGTGTTGCTGATAAAGTGAAGTCATAGTCCAACATCACAGCAATGCTGACAACAGCATCGATCAGTCTGATTCGAATCGGACAGCTTCATTCTTGTTAAGTTAATGTTGTGTTAAGTTAAAACGAAACGGCTCAATAGGCATCAATTGTGTTGCGCAGAGTTGTTAATGAAGAATTAGTTGACCTTTCTTCATCTGTTGTTGGTATTGTACTTTGTCGAGCGAAGATGTTTCCTTATTCTTCTCTCTTCTCTTTCTTCCTCGCCCTGCTGCTCGCCTGCCAGCACTGCACCCTTCACGCCTGGAATGAGTGGGACTATCTGGTCACCTGGGCCACCAATTCAGAGGACGCTGCCTCTCGTTTGTCAGCCTGGAATGAGACTTGGTTCAACAAGTACTACAAGGGCGACTCCTCTGCTCCGCGGCCACGGCGAGGCCATTCTCTGCACATCATCACCACGGACTATCGCTCAGACTATGGAACTGCCACCTATATTGTCATGTTTGGTGGAAGAGATAACGATCAAAAGGCTCAGCATATCCCCAGAACATACAACGTGGAAGATGTGAGTCACTCCTCCTCCTCCTTCTCCTTCTCCTTCTCCTTCTCTGACCTTCGCTTGCTACCATGTGCTAGGTTAATGGAACGATGGAGTTCACCACTTACGACCAGAAGCCGGTAGACCCTTGTGACGACCCCAATCAGATCTATTACGACGCCTCTGACCAGACCAGCTGCAACTTCTCCACCGCCTCCATCGTCAACGTGGGGGTAGTCTACAACGATGTCTGGGCATATCGCCTCTGCAATTCCTCTTCAGGGGAGCGTGACTACGATGACGCCTGTGTATCCAATGGATGGGAGCTTTGGCATCAAGGAGCCAAGGAAGGAGGATGTGCTATCGAGTTAGGCATTGAGGTCTGCACAGTTCCTTCTGAGAGATACAACCACGGCTCTGTCTTGTTCGATGACGGATGTTTATATGTTTATGGCGGATTCAGTCAGCGCTGTGAGGACTACTGTGACGATCTGTGGTTCTTTGATATATACCTGCGGTCATGGCGAGAGGTCTACTCCACCGGCACTCTGACTAACTTCTATACAGACACCTTCTTTGACGAGACCATCACTTTGAATGTGACCGATGTGCCCCGAACGAACTCGTCCAGTGCCTTCGCAGGTCCCAGCAAGCGCTGGAGGCACAGCATGGTGGCGGGCAAAGCTTATTACGATGCCAGCGACGGTTATCACAAGCAGAAGATAGCCATCTATGGTGGACATCGTCTTTGGCAAGGTTATAGTCCTGAGAATAGCTATGAGAACAACTGGGCCAGCTACATCACTCGCCCTGTGGGGGGATACCTCGATGATCTCTGGATCTACACCAAATACCTCGACTTCTCCTACCCTGGGGAAGGCTATCGCGCTAACAATGGCCTCTGGACGATTAAAGAGCCTAAAGAGCAGTGCTACTCTGACCCTGGGCTGTCTTGGAGCAGTCGCAATGACATCGCATGTGTGACAGTCAAACCCACTGGACGAGCAGGCCATGGCTCGGCCTTTGACTCTGAGCACGACATCATTTGGATCTTTGGTGGATACACTTCTTACTATCCCTACCTTTCCACTGACGGCATAGGCTCAGGAGCAGGGGTCTCCTCTGTAGGATCGGGTGGATTCATCCCCTACCCTGGCTACGATTACTTTCGCAATGACTTGTGGTATTATAACCTTTCCTCCAGCCTTTGGACTGAAGTGGTTCCTCCCGATGACTCACCTGTTCCGGATGGTCGAGTGGACATGGTCTTCTTGCTGCTGGAGGATAACATCATCTTCATGCACGGCGGCTACAGCGACAACTACATCTACGGCGACACCTGGTACTTCAATATCACCTCTTCTCGCTGGCTGGAAAAGACTCATTTCGTTCACCCCATCTATCCTTCGAATTGCACTGATGATTGGGAGTATATCGCAGCCAACAATTGCACCAGTTTGGTGTGGCCCAAGGAGCTGGAAAGAGAAAGCGACTACCCCTATTCCATCCTGCCGTACAGCCAACAGCCCTACTACTGGCCCAAGACTGACTCGTCCTTTGCTCCCTACTTTGGGATATTCGACAAGTCTTGGTCAACTAAGACCAATAAGTCTCTCTCTTGGGATAATCAGGCTGCGAGTGGCACACCTGTAGTGCCTTATGCTGCCACAGGACCTTTGCAGAGTGTTCTTCATTTTGTCTATGAATTGAATTCCACACACAATGCCACCATCTATGAGTATTGCACGAGTGTCTATGCTGAACCAACTCGCGGGACAACTCTGGATGGCAAGTATGGGCGAGCTAATGCATCCATTTTCATCGCTCAACCTCGTCGGCAACGGCCGGGATGGGATGGATGTCGCGATCGAGCAGATGATCGTACCGATCTGACCGCCACTTTGCAATACAAGCAACCTCTACCGCGCCATAGTCATCGCGCCATTTTCTATCCCAATACATCTGAAATTCTCTTCTATGGCGGCATGGCCTACTTGGAAGAGCAGCCGATCTCAGGGCGATTGAACCACACCTACTCCTCCTCTGTCTCAAGTGAGATGTGGTATTACAATCTTTATCATTGTGTGAATAATTGCAGCAATCACGGCTACTGCTATTATGGCTATTGCTACTGTGATGTGGGGTATTATGGTCTGGACTGCTCCAACACGTCCTGCCCGGGAACTTGGTGCTATTATGATGAGATCACGCATGAACAAGTGTGCAAACATGGCTGTCATGCTGGATATTTGCATCAAGATAACGATATCTATCATAGTGATGTGGCCAAGTTGGCGTGCTCCAAAGAACATCCCGGAGAGAGTCACGGCATTTGCGATGGCTATGGAACTACCATGTGTGCGCCGCCGTTCATCACATCGGATTGTAGTGTGAAAGATTGCAAATCCAATTGCTCTTTCAATGGCTACTGCTCAGTGGAGTACCCTGTCAGTCGCTGTCTTTGTCAGCCGGGCTACTTTGGCGAGATCTGCGACAAGATGGTGTGTTTGAATAACTGCACCTATCCCAACGGCATCTGCAACACTACGACAGGGAGCTGCGTTTGCAATATGATGTACTCACCCTACAACAACAAACGAGAATACAAGCCTTGGGCTGGAGAGGACTGTTCTTACCTCTTCCCCTATGCCGCAGCGGGACCTGTTCGGCACCACCTCCACCTTCCTGGGTGCCTGTGGACCTTATGGATCTCGACAATAATTGGATTCGTGGTCATGATCATGACAATCTTCACCACGTCCAGCAGTAATTCCTATGAGGATGATGGTCATGGATGACAATAGACTAATAGACACTAGTCTCCACACCACGTTCTTGCCTGTGTATGTAACGCTCTAACCCTTTTCTTTTGTTCTTACTTAGTTTAAAGACAAAATAACAATCGCTTCTCCCTCTTCCTACACCTTCACAAACCAACGCACCAATTAGTTGAGATGGTCGCCTCGTCGATTTCAACAGCACAAGTCATTCATACTGTAACACTTACATTGACAGCAGCTGCTTCAGGCTCAGGACCTTTACTCTCAGCTGGCGCTGGCGCTGGCGCTGGCGGCCTTCTATTGCCCTTGTTTCCCCCTTGTTGAGACTAGATTGAGCAAGAAAGGCGTCCCATTATAAACAGTAACCACGTCATTGTACAGCAGCGGTGCTTACCATTCGCACAGTTAGCTTGCGGCCAGGGTCAGCATAGAAGAGGTGCATCTCTTCGACTGCTCGCTCCGCATCCTCCTTCAAGGCAAACTCAATAAAGGCAAAACCCTTGGACTTCTGATTTTCATCGCGAACCAGAGAGAGATTGGTGATGCCATACTCCGAGAAGAGGTCGCAAATCTCCTTCTCCGTGTAGTGGTAGGGAATGTTGCCAACGAAGACCTCCACTCGATCCATGCGCGAATAGCGGGGAACGTTCTTCTCCAAAAGAATCCTCTTAACAATCTGAATCTTTTCAGGCGATAAGTCCATGAGATCAGTTGTGCCGTCAACTTCCATCAGCCGATCAGTGGTCTGGAACCACGCCTTATCACAGACACTACACTTGACGCGGGCACCCCGCTGTCCAAGTTCATTAGCAGACAGTAAATAGGCTGTTTTACAATTGCTGCATTGACAGAAGCTGGTGTGCAGTGGCGTTTTGATGAGAGGATCTGTGCTGGTACTGGGGGAAACAGAAAGCAGTTTGGACAGGGAAAGCCTCTTACTTCCGTGAAAGAATGAGCCTCTTCCACAAAAAGCAGAGAGCATGGCCAAACTGCACAACAGCAGTAGTATTGCAAACTGTTGTTGCATCACGGACAATTGATTGCAAATTGAGCCCAACCAAAATGAGGATCGCAAGAAACGTGTTTGTGGTTGAAGTCCGTTCAAGCTCTGTTTCTTCTACAAAAGAACACTTCATCAAAATGCAGCAATGCTCCGCTGGCCACAACCTCTTGAAGATTGTTAAATAAATATCAAATGATCTTGTTGTTTATTATATTTTGTTCTTTGATGGAGATAGACAGATGACTTGTTACTAAATGACAGAAAAATCTTGTAATCGCCTGAGTTGAATTACATATACATGCAAAAGTGATGGTACTTTTGTTTAAACCTTCTCCAATTCACTTTCAAGAGTGCTTTGTATGACCAAAGTTAATTGCGCAGATCATCATCATACACACGGTTATATGATATCGATGGTGTGACTAATCTTGGCGACGCTTTTTTGTGAGGATAATAGGGACATCACATCTACTTTCTTCATTAGCTGATAAATCCACCTACCCAAGTAAGAGTTGATAGCACTGTTCTGCTCCTCTAAGGACCTAACTAACACTCACTCCTTCCTGCTTGAGTTGAATGGAATGTTATCAATAACGACTCGTCTTCAAGATTGGATGTTTTGCTCTCATGGTGGTGGCACAGGAGAAAAAGGACTTTTCGCGTTCATTTCAAAAGCTCTCAAATAGCGACCTACCCACCCCTTCCAGCCCGCCCACACACATAAAAAATATATGTTGTATATTAAAAATATTCCGTCGTACTTAATATTAATCTTTGTTGTATGGAATATTTCTTTGCGTTGATCTCTCCACAATCTTTTCACGAATGGAATAAAGCCGACAGCTAGCTGGATTCTCTCATCCTTGTGATCTTGCCGCACGATTGTATTTGTGTGTAATCCATGTGTAGTGTAGATCTTTGCCGCACAGAACCGAACATAAAAGAACTTGCGATCTGATCTTATGGTATCTGGAGAGAATTAGAAAAGTCTACATGTGACAAAGGCTTTCAAACCGGAGAAATTTCAGAAAAGTCCTGATGGCACTTTTTTGGTAATCTGCACCTTTTGTCACTCTTGCAAATCGCTCTTGAACTTTGAGAGTTGCCGGGAAACTTGTAAGAAAGTGCAGTGCCTCTTTTAGTGATTGGAAGTGGAGGGGTGTTCCTTTCCGTTTGTTATGTTTGTTTGTGTGGGGCTTTTGTTATTTTTGTCTCCTGCCCAAGAATATTGGCTGGCACTTTGATTCACAGTGCTTACTTATATCCAATTTGCAGTTTGTCTAACAATTTGCAGAATTATAGTATGTGCGATTTTTTGGCACAGTGGGTCGGTCACCAAAGGCGAGGTGTGGTGGAGTCGAAAGTGTGGTGGAGTCGGGATCATACATATGGCTGACAGTGGTAGAGAGAGGGTAGAAGACTGAGAGGATCTTGAAATGCAAAGACTGTCATAGCTGCTGCTCGTAGTAATTCATGGAATTAGTGAGCAGGAACACATGGAGTGTCATGAAACGTGCCATTCATTCCACCGAGAGTGGAAGGAAGGACACTCCTCTCCCTCATCTAAAAGAGTGGTGGGTGTGGAGATCGAAAATGAAGGGGGAAAGCTTCGCAAAGGCTCAATTCAGTGAACATATTTGTTTAACCGACCCTGAGCGTAAAGAAGAACCGGCAGTGAGTGGGTGGAGTTAAGTCATGACAACCATGAATGAACTAACTGAATTGAATGAATGAACTAACGGGACTGGACAAAAGGACGGACTTGCAGAGGACCGGAGACCCCGCGCAATAGTTTCACTCTCTCTGTTGCAGATATTACATTATTTTTATCTTACAACTGAGTGTACCTTTGCGCGAGACCGGCGGTCCGTCCTTTTGTCCAGTCCGTCCTTTTTGTGTCCAATGTGAGCCATGAATTTGTTGGCCCACATACCGTACCTACCTACCCTACTACCCTACTACGCTTGGGTTGGCGGCTTCAAAACGGTCTTGAGATATTATATTCTTAATGTGCTGAACAAGGCACTGACTGACATGCGACTCTTCTATCCTTTTACGGAGTGATTTGCAATGCTGTTGCCGATGCACCCTTCTGCATACCGTTTGCCTGAAAATGAGAAGGTTATATTGAGTAGATTCAACTTCAACACCGTGCTTACAATGTTTGCAGCCACTTTGTAAGTGACTAGCATTGTAAGCCTCTCGCTGACACTCTTCTAAGAATTGTTGTGTTTCCTCTTTATTCAATTGAGATACAACGCCCAAATCTCTT
Organism: Ochromonas danica; assembly: GCA_015146655.1. Lineage (NCBI taxonomy): Eukaryota > Chrysophyceae > Chromulinales > Chromulinaceae > Ochromonas > Ochromonas danica. The sequence goes on from VKHL01000131.1 coordinate 12,227, forward strand.
CCTTCTGATCTGCTTTCAACAGCTCCCCTGGCAAAGAAACCGCAGATGCAGCCTTCTGCATACCGTTTGCCTGAAAATGAGAAGGTTATATTGAGTAGATTCAACTTCAACACCGTGCTTACAATGTTTGCAGCCACTTTGTAAGTGACTAGCATTGTAAGCCTCTCGCTGACACTCTTCTAAGAATTGTTGTGTTTCCTCTTTATTCAATTGAGATACAACGCCCAAATCTCTTCCTTCTGATCTGCTTTCAACAGCTCCCCTGGCAAAGAAACCGCAGATGCAGCCTTCTGATGGCTGAAATGGTACTCATTTACAAGTTTTACAGCTTGTTGATGTGGTGAAAGACCTCGAAATTCACTCATACCGAGTAGCAGTCGAGTATCTTCCAATCTTTCCTCCGTGTCGAGCGATGTCGGGAAAGCAGCACAAGTTGGGATTGCGCGGGGCGCTCCAGAGTCAGCAAGCACGCTTTGTTATGCGCTGCTGTTGTTGAAAAATTAGCTAGGATAAAGAGATTTTCTGCTCTATGTGCCAATGTCACCTCTAGAAGGTGTCCTCCAATACTCTGAGGCTTTCGCTCTCTTTCCATGTCATATTCAAGAAGTAGTGATTTTTAACCAATAAACGTGTTTTTGCAATTTGGGGGAATAAGCGGAAATTTATTCATTTTAACAAGCTCATAGTTCAGTGAGATGTTTAGATCTATCAAACGTTAGTACCTGGGAGAAGATTGCGAGAGTGTGACTTGTAAAAGATTTCATGTGCCAACTTCTTCAGAAACTAAAACGATATCTCCGCCAGCATTTCGCATTTCGCTTCGCTCATGGTGCACGTTGACCAGCTTCGGTCCTTTAACATTGGCTTTAATTAGACTGCTGCCTATTTTCCAAAAAGACGTTTTCATCGAAACAAAAGACGTCTACCAAAGGGTACATCGTAATTACCACTGAGAATTATCTTACATCACTTGAGTTTATCGACGAGCCACTCGCTTGGGATCGCAAAGATATCGATTGCTGCATGCTCGATGTGCTCATCTGGTGAGAAGAAGTAGCAGACATATAGGAACCAAGACGTTTCCCTCCACCAACTCCAGCCACGAAGGGTGTGTGAGTGTTAGCGTTCCCGTGCATTGATGGATTGGGTAGCGTGGCTTTCTGCAGCTTTTTCATGACAATTTCTTTCAGTACGGCCACATTCAATGGTTGAATGCTGAAACCTTTGGTATTGCTCGCATTGTTGGCATTGCTGGAGTTGATGTTACCATTGGCGTTGATATTATTGTTGCTAGAATCTTCATTGTAGAGCTGGTCGTCATCATCCTCAGCATTACCCAAGTCCATAGAAGGCGGAATAGGGGCCTGGAAAGGGATCAAAGAAGGCATCATTGCCATCTCTTGTTTGTTCGTTGGTGGCAATAAAGAGCGCATAAAGTCCTCCCGACGAATGGGTTGATGATTAGCAGCTTTCACCATCTAAAAGAGACGAGAGAAACAGTAAATCCACATTAAATCCATCCCCGAGACTCTTGCTCCCATCACAACTTGCTTACCTGAATGAGTTCATCGATACGTTGTTCGATGATTGCCAAGAAGTCCAATATGTTACGATCTGTAATTCCCGTGGACAGGAGCTGTTGATCAAGAGCTTCTTCATCGACCGCCACCTGCCTCAAGTTAATCAATCAGACCAGACCATACAACATCCGAAGGTGTAGGGATCAACTATGTATGTAGCTCACATTCTTTAGGACAGACAGTATAGGCTCTCGAATGGCAGCGATAATCTCCATGTTCTTAGCATAGTCAGCATCATAGCGGGCCATCTGTGCCTTAAGTTGCAGGATGTTCTGCTCCAACTCCACTTTCACCTAAAGATAAATCCAGCATGTGGCAAGTGATGCAACAGAGATTATGAAGGACAGAGAGAAAGAGAGTAACCTGTTCTTGATTGCCTTCCAACACTTGCAATCGCTTCATCTACGCAATACAAGGTTAGCAATCAGTCGCCAAGACGTAACGCAGCCTTACAGTACAATCAGAGCACATTACCTGTTCTTGCACTTGCTGCTCGAGGTGCTTGTTCTCTAGTTCCATCTTTTCCACTTCTTCGTGTCTACCTTGTGTCTCGTGATAGAGCGTGAAGATGGACTCTTCGCTTTGTTGAAGCGCCTTGAGCAGATCGTAGACCGTCTTAAAGGCCGTCTCTTTCAAGAGACTTTCGATCTCGAGGGGCGAGGCAACCGCATTCGAGTGATGACTGCCATGATGACCACCGCTGTGTGTGGCACTATGGAGCAAGCCTCCTCCTGCAGACTGAGGTGGGTTGGGTAGAGAAGAGGTGGTCATCAGAGGAGGAGGCGACGCCGACATCGATCTGGCTCCTCCTCCTATTAAGGAAGTGGTATTCGGACGACTAAACTGCATAGTGGACGAGGCAAGCTTGTCTCGAATAGTTGTCAAGAGGACATTGTGTGATTGTGCCAGCGTGTTCTTGGCTTCGTCCAGCTTGCTGTTGAAGTCTTCCATTTCTCGCACCATCTTACCCTTGAGATTGCTGAGCATATCAAACACAGCCAACATCGATTGTAAACATCATGAACGGCGAGGCAGATCTCCTCGACAGTGACACTTCGTTACCTGATAAGCAGCTTGGCTTTGTGCTTCTTCTCGTTGATGTGCTGCACTTCTTTGGCACAGAATTTGCACCTTCTCCTCGCAGCTGCTCCCTCCTTGTTCTGTTATTATCCAGAAAAAGCACATTACAGTTGTCAGACAATTGTCTCATAGTACACTACCACTAGCTGACTCTTCTTACCAGGTCATTGAGGATTTGAAGTTGCAGCATCTTCTCTCTTCGCAAGTCATCCACCTTGAGCTTCAAAGTCATGTTCTGGCTACGAGCTGTCGAAAGTTTCACCTTAGCTGTCTGCAAGGAATGCTCGCGTCGAGTGACGAGCTTCTGTTGCTGCTGGTGGTGAGCGCTGACTAGCTGGCCATTGTTCGTTTTGTCTTGCAGGCCGCGCAGCATGGCATGCATGGTCTGTTACACACACAAGCACTTTGTCAGGCACAGAGTCATGCCACTGATTGATAATAAGTGATAGCATGCGATAGCATGTGATAGCAAGTGATAGCTGGTGTTGATTGTGTTGGCTGTGTCAGTTACTCTACCTCCATGTCAGCGTCGAGTTTCTCGCGACGCTTCTTCTCTTTATCAATCCGTTTCAAATAGACGACGTGCTCTTCTTGCAGGCGAGTCAGCCTCTCTCTGTGCAACATGGCATGGCACCATTCCATAAGAAAGACAGAGACAGAGAGAAGTCAGAGATTAAGCGCGCAAGGATAGGAAGAGGCATATCTCACGCAAAGGCATCCGGGGACTGCTGGTTCTGAGTTTTCATGGGCGAGGGAATAGGCGAGGAGATGGGGCCTCCCACCTGCGAGTCCTCCTCGGGCATAGTGGCAGAGTCCTCGAACATCTCGTATTGAGACTGAGAAGGAGAAGACATCGTCGACATGGTCTCAACAATGTCTCATATAATAGTGAAGCATAGACTACTGCAGATAGCAAACTGCTCTGTCTGTCTAAATACAGTGTCTAGCTACCCAACCGTTTCATTTCCTTGCAATCTCGTTTGTTGAGAAAAGCTCGTTGTTGGGATGGTGGCCAAAATAGCAGACGTTAGAAGATCCACCACTTTCCACCATGCAGTAGTAATGCGAGTGTCTAGTGGAGGATTGCAGCTGCTTGATGAGGAAAAGATAGGGCAGGGCTCATGACAACTTCTTCATTGTAGAGAAAGCACAGCGTAATGAAAGAAGTCATCGAGTCTGACAGATGTCTCACTCATGGAGACTACCAACTGCTCTGCTGAATGAACGACCCCACAACAATCTCCTAAATTTCCATTGCGAGGCTGCTGTCAAAGCAATCACTCTATCTCATGGCAGCAGTGGCTTGCTGTCATTCTCTGCAGCACTAACTAATACTACAAGTATATCTCGTCTCTTGTATCCAGTAAACGGATAGACGAGATTGGATTGAATTAGATACACCGCAAAGCCTTTTCTTATTAAAGTAAATAGAAGGTCTGCTGTCACCCTAACCCTAACCCTAACCCTAACCCTAACCCTAACCCTAACCCTAACCCTAACCCTAACCCTAACCCTAACCCTAAACTCTGCAGTGGTCTAGTAGTCTAGCTGCATAAGAAGTTACTTCACTCATGCACTGCCATTGTTTGTACAAATAGCATTTGGTGTTTGAAGTCTTGTTGAAACATATTACGAGGAGATACAGTATGAGAAAGAGAGAGTGATTGACTAATAGTCGTCAGTCAGTATACCAGTGACAGAGTCAAGACTAAGTTCGGCCAAGACTGGCCTTGATCTTGTAGATTTCATAGATCTACTGGGTATAACGCTAGGCTACACCACACCTCACTGTGTAATTTCATGGTACTGTATAGAGCTGCACACTGTGGTGTGTGTGTGTGTGTGTGTGTGTGTGTAGTTAAAATGGTATGATGTCATTATTTGTATTGTAGATATCTACATACTGCAGTCTACACACTGGCTGTGGGAGTAGTCTGGTTAGTCTAATTTGGTTAGGAATAGTCTAATTTTGTTGTGTTATGACAAGTTAAAGACAGTTGAGGGGAGGTTGACAACTTAAAGTCTGCTTCGCCTCTTGAAAATAAAACGACCAATTAGACTAATTAGACAGACTGCCAGCAGTTCTGCTAACACATTGTCGTTATTGAAGAGGCATGGATCAGACCCCTCGCAGTCTGCTCAAGACTTTCCACCACACTGAGGACGCTCCTCTGAACAGTTTTAGTGGTCACCCTCCTCCAGCAGATGACCCACGCCTCGCTATCAAAGGCTTTCTCAGGCCCAAAGAGTCCTCTCTAGCCAATCAAGATATCGGGGGGAAGTATAAAAACGAGGAGGAGGAGGATACATCGCTCTACAAGGATCTTCTAGAGTCATCTGTGTTCAGGGGGTACGATCCCCAGGTGCAGGACCAGGTATTCCGCTTGGGCCGCTATGCCACCTTCGACTTCACACCTGTCCCTATCCTCTCTTCTACTTCCACATCTGCCACTGCTTCCTCTTCCTCCTCAAAGACGCGAACTGACTCGAAGATCGATGACAACCAGAAGAGAGACGATGCCACTGCAGTCGTCACAAGCCCTTCCTCCTCCTCCTCCCCCGCTGCTGCTGCTGTGTCTTCTCTTCCATCAGAGTCATTACCGCAGCATCCTCGCACAGAGTTTATTGTGATGAAGAAGCCCAAGGCGGGGTCAGCTTACAGTGGCTTGGACTACTGTCTCCTTGTGCTGAACGTGCTGGCCTTCTTGGGTATTCTCTCTGCCATACTCACCTTATTCCTACTCTACTTGCGTCACTCCTGTAGGATGGCTCCTCTAGAGGCAGTCAGCTATTACAATGCAGGAGGCAGTCTACATGCTCTCTTTGGAAGACTGTGTGTGCGATGAGAGAGAGCAGATGAGGCTTTCTTATGAGAGATGAATCTACTATTCACAATTAAGTCTAATAAAGTTTCTTCATTTTCTTGGTTGTGGTCCGAGGTGCTAGTCAATAACCAGCAGGTGTAACATGTGCTGCGGCTGTAAGTCATCCCCAAAGTGCCAGATTTGGCTTCTGGGTCTTCTGGAAGGTTCTGTCTCTGTCTCTCTCTCATCCAATCGAATTGAATAGTCAGCCTGTCCGCACATTCATTTGGTTTAGGCGCTCTAGCGTATTGCTCACACAAGCGCTCTTTCTTCCAGTTCCTTTTCAAGTAGTAATCGTTTGATAATGAGTGCTCCCCAATGGCTGGGCTTGCTGAGATGGTCTCTGGCCTATCAAGACGGGACCCAAACCTCTCAATTCAACCAACTCTCTGAGCAGGATCGAGAATGGCTGGGGAGTGTTTTGAAGGAAGTGGTCAAGGATGAAGCAGAGCGTATGAATGAGATCATTCTCTCTTTGCAAGAGAAGCACCAAAGCGGGGCTTTTCAGTCGCAACAAACTGAAGCCTTCAGTTTACTCGAAGAGCTGCAGGATATCATCGAGCAGGTGGACATGGCGGAGATCTTTGCCAAGTTCCATGGAAGCAGACTGCTGCTGCTCCTTCTGGAGGACAAGATAGCCGTGCCTCTTACAGTTCGCAAGCAGGCCGCGGTCGTCCTCGCCACTTTGACACAAAACAATCTTGTCGTGCAAGACAGCCTTGCAAAGCAGGATGTTTTGGAGAGACTGATGGCAGTCTTCCTGGAGGCTCAGGATGTTTCCCTCTGCTTGAAGGTGAGATGAACCTGTTCTCCCATCCCATTTCAACTCAACCTCACCCTCACCCTTTCTCTCCTCCTCCGGAACAGGTTCACTATGCAGTGTCTTGCTTGGTGCGAGGCCACGCTCTCTTGGAAGAGAAGTTCTTCCAGTCCTTCTTCCTGTCCTATCTTAGTCATATTGCTAGTCTCCCCGATCACTTGTCTTTATTCCACAAGGCCTTCTTCCTGTCTTCCTCGTTGATTTCCTCTGATACGGCGACGGCGGACCGTGTTGAGAGGATGGTGGACCTGCTGTTGCCGCTGGTTGTGCGACAGCCAAGCAAAGACATCTTGCTCACCCTCTTGCACACGGCCTATGGGTATGATCACTGTCATCAGAGCCCCTTCAAGGAGAGGCTCGAAGCGCTCTTCCTGCAGGAAGGTGATAGTAGTGAGTTGGGAGAAGCTTTGGAGGAAGTCAGGCAGTGCTTCGAAAGCCCTTGCACTGCTTGGTACCCAAATCCCGAGGCAGCACGACGACTGAACGAACTGCGACAACAACAAGCGCAATCGTCAGAAAGCCAGATAACAGGAGATGTTGGATCGTTGGCATTAGTTGCGCCACCATCATCGGTCTCGCTTCTTCCTGCCAACAACAGCAATGATAATGAGGGAGATAGTGTCCCTGCTGCATTATCGCAGTGATTTCTTACGATGATGCAGTGACACGATTCTTTGCATTAGGATGAGATGCACCTGTTGGCTGATACTTCTACCTCTTAGCTTTGTCCTGCGAAGTGACCCCTGTATCTTCGATGAGTACTAGGATATTAGATCGAAGCATGATTAAGGGGAAATGGTAACAAGAGCAGTAGCAGCACTAGCAAATTCGTACTCTGTTGAGTTCTCCATTCTATCAATGAAACCTTCGTGGCTGTCTTCAGTAGACAGCAGTGTCTATGTAACAAGTCTTAATTCGCGCTCTTGTCTTCGCTTGAAACTGTAACTAGTTACTCTTAATTACACAGTGTGATGGGTATTGATAGCAATTTCGATTCGTGTGGAAACGAGACCATAAAGCCCATCATGAAGCGGTTCCAGGCCATGGCGTCGTAGACCTTTTCAGGCCATTTTACTTGTACAGTAGTGTGGACGACCAGTCTACGGGAAAGAGGAAAGTATGAAAACCAGGGTTTCAACTCTCAACTCCTTGTGAAATCCTGATTGCTGCTATTATTGTTTTCCCGCGCCAGTGAACCTCTCTCCACACCAACCAAAAACCAAAGTTGACCAAGAGGCCATTTCTCTCTGGCAACCTTCACTACAAACACCTGCTTGCTCGGTCTTAAGCTGTTGAATTAGTTGATCATGTCAAAGAAGCGTCAGCGCCGAATCCAAGAGACAAATGCGCTCTATGAAGAGAGTGTCCATGCCCAAGCAGACGGACTGGGTCGCCGAGACGACGCAGATCTCTTCGTGGTTGACCGCGAAGGTAGCAAACGCGCTCGAAGAAAGATACAGGATGAAGTTTTGCCCAAGAAGGAGGGCACCTATCTGTCGGCCTCCGACAAGGCCGTTCTCAAGAAGATCCAGCAGCAGCAACATGGGAAGCAGATCTCGCCTTCATCTTCCTCCTCTGTACTTCCTCGCCATGCTACGGGCAAGGTGTCGTCGCCCCTCGAAGATCTCTGGGCTACTGAATCTGTCCCAGCTTCTGCCGCAACCTCCTCTACCACTGCAATTGTTAGTGTGCAAGCTGGAGGAGAAGGAAGCAGAAGGACGAAGCAAGCAGTGGCTGCGGGCAATCGCAAGTTGAAAAAGCCGCTACCTGGACAATCTTACCATCCCAGCCAAGCAGCTCATCAAGATGTCCTAGCCGAGGCTCTCGCCAATGAGCTCAGACGACAGGCGCAAGAGAAGGACAACGAGAAGGTGGACCTCAAAGCCATCCTCGCTGACAGCCGCGCGGTCACTCATCTTTTCCTCAATGACAGTCACGACGACAGCGACGATGATGAGCAAGAGGAGGATGGTGATAAGGAAGAAGAGCATAGCGACAGCAATAGGAAGGAGAAAGTGCGGCCCAGTAAGCTCACCAGAGCTCAACGCAATCGCCAACAACAGTTGCGCTCACAGGCTGCGCATCTGGTCAAGAAGAAGAGAGAAGCTCGTCTCTTAGCCTCCATTGACCAGGTCAAACAAATTAACCGATTGATTGATCAAGAAGAGGCTAAGCGAGAGCAAGAACATGCGCTGCGCCAACTACAAGCCTCTTCGTCGTCCTCCTCCACTAGTGGGGGTAGTGGAGCTGCTGTCTTAGATGTGAACCAAGTTCCTCTGAGTGATGAACTGCATGGTAGTCTTCGCCTCGTCAAGGCGAAGGGCGTACCACTGCGCGATGCTGTGCAGTCTCTCATCTCATCCGGACAGGCCAACAGCCAACAGCGTTTGGGCCGCTTGAAGCGCGCACATCCTCACAAGGGCAAGAAGATTAAGTGGGTGGCCAAGTATAAGTACGGCCAAGCGAGTGAGAGGTAGCGTCTTGTTGGAATGGTTGTTGTGATAGCCGAGGAGGAATGATAGATGATAGTGATGATGTAACTAATTGATCAATCTCTTGCTACTCCCCGCGTCACTCCATAGGTTTCTTATTTTCATTCACAGTGTTTATAGCATGGTGTTAGCAGTCATCTAGTGAGAAGCAAAGAGATGGAGTTATTATTGTTAGAAATCATATATGTGCATATTTTCAGAGTGACGTTCTATAAGCTGCTGCCCCAGCTATGTACTCTGCCAGGTCTGGCTGTTCTTCATGAGCATAGCCACGTAGTCCTCGTAGTAGATGTTGCCCGTCTCGGGGTCCTTCGCCACAAGGAGGAAGGCCTCCATCTCCTTGGGGCGGAAGGGCGTGCCTCTTGTTGTCATGACTTCCTCGAGGAATTCTGCAGAGAGGTAGCCCTGGTTCTCACTGTCCAGCGCTCTGAAGGCCTGGAGGAGGACATCCCCGGAGTCAGGCGCACACTCCTTGGTAGCCAGTAGGTTCTTAACTTTCTTTTCGAACTTATCGTAACTAATGAAGCCAGTGGGCTCCTCGTCTTGCATTTGAGGCAGCAGGTCCAGGACGAGCGAGCGCTCGGTGGGAAAGACCCCCAGAGAGCGCATTACCGTGCCCACCTCTTCCTGGATAATGGCATCCGCCTTGTCCTTGTCAAACAAGTCAAAGGCTTCCCGAATACGGGCTTCAGTCTGCTCGATCCATTCTTGAGATTTCGTCTCCATCTGAAGACGTTCGTTAGTTCTTGTGTTGGAGAAAAACTGAAAACAGGGTTTGAAGAGGGAGAAGCTGGAGTTATAAACAATAAACTACTACATTCTTGGGACGCCCGTTTCGACAACATCTTCCGATTCGGGCATTTTCATCGTCCAAAACTCGCATATTGCCTCTACAAAAGTCTCACCTGGACCTCGGCCACTTCAACGCATTCATTCAATCGAGGAAAATAAAAGCGAAATGGCCCTCTCCTCTTCTGCTCTTCTTAATTCCCCGTCTCCCTCTGCTACCCCGTGCTCTCTTGCTTCTCCCCTTCTTCCCTCTGCCCCTGCTGTTCCTGATGGGACTTATCCTCAAGTCATTCTCTTCAATGACGCCCAAGTCTTCTGGAGGTGTCGCACAACAATTGAGCTGGTGATGGTGGAGCACCACCTCCCAGACAGCTTCACAGTCTTGGAGGTCATTGCCTACGACCCTCTTCTTCAAGATGAAGCGCCTCGTCTCTATCTTGAGGTTAATGCGTTGGAAGCTAGTCTGCAGCCAGCCCTACTCTCTCAACTCCAGCGAGAAGAACTGAAAACAAAGTCATTGGGTGGTATCTTTCAGTCTGAAGATCGATCTCATGTCCTATTGCAGGACCTGAAGATCGACTTTGTGCTAACTCGACTTCATCTCAATACTAAGAACCAGAACAACGTGGAGAAGTTAAAGCAGTTGCTCACTGAGAAAGAGAGTCAATGGGGTATCTCCATGATTACTCATTTTAATGACGTTAAGGATCCCGAGACGGGGCAATTAAAGATATTATTGCCTGAAAAGCCTCCAATGCTATTGCCTGCTGTGGTCAATCACTCTTCGAAGAGGTGAGCGGTGACTACGCAATTCCCTTGCTGATAACTGATGAATTACTTGCTAGTCACCCTGCCACTCACACTATCATTGTTGCTTACTGTCTGTGTTAGGAGTGAGCATAGCTGGCTGCTGGTGAAGAAGTTATTGAAAGTGCCAAAGAATTTCCATTTGAGACGATCATCATCTCACGACAGCAATGGCGATCACATGCCAACTCTCTTCACTGTGCACTCCTCCTCCTCTGCATCCATGGATAGCGGTGCTACATTAGTAGTTGACACGACCAACCGCGGAGTGATGGTGGATAACTCAATCTCCTCCTCTCTGTCTCCTATTCATGAGATAAATTTAAGAGGGGAGAGGAAGTTGCCGCCACAGCCCACCTCTTCCTCCGCTTTCTCACACTCTGCTGATGCTGCCTACTCTACCCCTTTGGTTGCTTTATCATCACTGGATACTTCCTTTCTGCCCATGGGGGCGGTGCCGAGCATGCCTGCCACCCCGATGATTGCTGGCGGTGGTGGCCGTCCTCTTGCCATCAACACCAACGCTTTTTTCAATCATTTCCACCTCCTCCCCACACACGATGACAATGCTGCTAGCTCTGTGCCATTACTCACTGATGCTACCTACACCACCAGTGTGGATAATCAGCAACACAAAGTGGAAGGACATGGCAGTGCTATTCGCCTCTTCCCTCTACATCGTCGCAGTCCCAAGACCAACGACCTCAGTCTTGACGGCAACAGATCTCCTTCAGAGACTAGAGGAGGGGAGAGGAAGATATTAAGCTTCTTGAACACGATCTTCCATTCTTCTAATTCGCCCAAGGCCCAGGATAGTCATGCGAGTCGAGAAGAAGGGGTCGCTCCTCTCAAACCATTGCACGGCATTCTCAAGACTCCACAGAGCTCTAGCTTGCCTTCAGGTAGTGCTAGCATGAGGGGGCGATCTTCCAGCTCTCCAGCTCTTCCTCGTGCAAGTACTCCTCTCAGTGTGAAAGGGGGCAAAGAGGGCGCTTCCGCCAGTACTGCCTCTCCTTCACCCTCTTTGCCTCTGAGCCACCCTAACACACCTTTGGAAGGCAGTAGATCAAGTATAAGGAGCGTCCTCCTCCCACCCTTATCTCCTCCATCACAGCAATCATCCGTAACTACTACGACCAGTACGACCACTAATGCAACCACCGCCACTCCTGCTGCCGCTCCATATACTTTCGCTCGTTGTCAAGCTACCTATTACCACAATCTTCACTCCGACCACAAGAAAAACTTCCAGCAACGCCTGCAGCGAATGAGAAGTGTACGCGGTCGTCTGCTGGTGGGTAATGAGCTGGAGGATACAGGGGAGGTGTCAAAGTGGGACGAACAGCAAGAGGATCAAGGGAAGAACAAAGAGCATTCCTGTTCCTCCTCCACCTCCTATCATTCCGAGGATCCATCCCCGCCCACAAGACTATCCCTGGAAAAGGAGGATAGTGATGATAGTGGCAGCGACAGTGAGAGGTGCCCTACAAGGAAATATTTTGACACCAGCGCATTGCATCAATCTCAGCTGTCCGATCAAGACTCTTCTTCAGTAGCCTCTTCCTCTTCAACTTATGTGACTCATCAATCTCCTCCGCCTTTGCTCACTCAAGGCAGTCTGCAGAAACTCCACTCTTTTGTATCCCTAGTGGCCCAGCGAGCTTCCATGAAAAACTAAGGAATCCGTCCATTAAATTGTCGGGATCGACAAATATTTGCTCCTTTGCTCTATCCTTCCGAACTTCTACTTTCTGTTATGTTTTATCAAGTGGTTATCAGCACACTACACTACTTCCGTTATAATTATTGTATATAATGCATGCTATAATATTACACCACACTACACTCTATACCATACCATATCAATGCTGCATATGCTATCTACATATTCTCCAACAATTGCGCATACGCGCGTTGAGATATGATGCTGCCGATATCAACCAGTTACAATAAATTGTTGCTGTTGTTGCATCCATGGCGCTTGTTGGGTTTTAGTATATTGTTTTGATTGCTATTATTGCTGTTCCTTCTCCTGCTTGCGATTTTGATTTTTACCATAAAGTTGGCCCTCTGTGGCAGCTGTTTAAATGACTATTTTTGATGCTGATTTCTCTATCATCTGGTCTTGTTGGGCAAATCGTTCATCTGCATCCATGTATTTCACCTCTATTTTGTGGATGGATGGGGACTAACGATCCTCCCTTTATCTGTCTTTTGTGATGACATCGTAACATTGTGTTATGTTTGATCCTTCTGTTCTTATTAAATCCTTTCTGTGTGTGGGCAGTGAAGTGCGAACTACTCTGTGGAGCTGGGGACTGGGATCTATCTTGTGTTGCCTCCATTGGGTCAACTGGGTATATCCGCTGCTCTGCGTGGTCAAAACTCAACATGTTTGCCCCGCTTTTGCTTTAGTCGTAGTTATTTTTAACCAAAAGTAGTTATTTTTAACCAAAACAAAGATTCTTATCACTCTTCCTCTCTGTTGCTGAATGTCATAAGGAGCTTTTGCTTCGCTTCACACAACAGTCACCCAATGCCTTTGTCTATTTTACTCAAGCTCGGAAAGCCAAGTACAGATGGTCAACATGGTTGCCCTAAATTTTGTTAGCACGAAACACCACAAACCTCATAACGATCACAATCCAAACTGAGGCGTGTGCGTAAATTGTAAATGTTCAGACTTGATAGGTTTCTCTCTCATAGCGCATCTCTCATAGCACTACACTTTTAACCTTCACCTAACTGTTAGAATCTTTTGAGTCGGAGCACGATCCATTTTGCGTTTAGACTGCAGTACCGGTACCTGTTTACTAGTACTGTACTGCCGGCTGTAGTATTTTGCGGGCTATATTACTGTTTTGCGTGTGAATGTAGTTGTGGTGGCCAGCCAAGAAAGTTCTCATCAATCAACACATCATCACAGACTTCCAGCACCAATTGGACATGAGCGACGTGCTGGATATCAACGTGGAGGAGATCCTCAATGGATTTCGTTCCATCCAAGGCAATGATCAACGCCTTCTCCTATTAGAGCTTCTTGCCAACGTTCTCGCCCAACAAGAGGAGAATCAGGAGAAACAGGAACAGCAGCAACAGGAGCCCAAAGAAGGGCAAGAGCATCAGCAGGAGCAGGAGCGAGAACAAGAGCAGAATAACGTGGGCCTGGATGATGCCACGGCTTCCCAGCTCTTCTCTACCATTCTCTCCTTCCTAGACAATGGCATCCTCTCTGAGAAGCGACAGGCGCTGCGCAAGAAGCTGCTGCAGACCGCCTTTATCGTTTTAACCAATGCTACGAAATCGCAGCATCTGGCTGAGCTCTTTTACTCGGTGGCCCAACTCGCTTCTCCCACAGCCGCGTGCTACACCTACCTCGACACCTTCTTGGCATACAACCCACAGCTCGAGTTGCAGGAGGAGGAGGAGGAGGAGGAAGGGCAGATAGAAGAAGAGGATGAGTGGCAACACGTGGGATCTCTAGTCTGCAATCTCTGTCAGGTGGAAGAGGGCAGGAAGATCTTCTTGAAGATGAGCGATGACCGAATGTCTCTGTTGGTCAATCAGATCAGATCCAAGTCTCTCTATCGCCGCCGAGGTGCTATTGGAGCTATCCGAAGGTGAGGGAGAAAAGAAGAAGAGGGTGCTTGTCTGTCCAAAGCTAATCGACTGCTTCTGTGTGTGTACGAGTAGTTGTCTCTTCGACCCCAGCTGCCATTGGTGGGTAGTAGAGGAGTTGAACATTGTGCCTTGCTTGTGTTTGCCTCTCGTCGTGGGGCCAGCCTTCTCAGAAAAGGTAAGTTCTCTTGGTGTTGCTGAGTCTGTCTATCTCTATCTATCGTGCTTATGGTGCGTGATCGGGTAGGATATGGATGGCATGGATCCTCGACTCTGGCTGCAAGCCTCTTCTTCGTCATCGCCTGCCAAGCCTCTCGAACGCAACCCTGAAATCCAAAAGATGCTATTGGACTGCCTCCTCCTGCTTTGCCAGAGCCGTCGCATGCGCGAGAGACTAAGGCAGAAGAAAGTCTACCCCATCCTGCGTAACCTTGATCTTATCATCGAAGAAGACCAGGAGGCGATCAGTCTCGTCATCCTCGATGTTGTCAACTTCCTCATAGGTGATGAGGATCCTTATGAGATGGCTGAGGAGAAGAGGAAGGAGCAGGAAGAGGAAGAGAAGAAAGGAAAGCAGCTAGAAACAGCGACAGCAATAACACAACTTGAAGGGGAAGTAAGGTAGTGTCTAGCTAGCATCTGTATATTTATATCTGCACCAAATCTGCCAGTATCTCACTCTTCTAGTTAAATCGCACGCACCACAATAATAGATGACAACTTCCTCCAAAAGCAGAAGCGAATCAGAACAGGAAAACTGACTTGAGCTATCAGACGATGTGGGACCTCAACATGTTTTTCTATGAAATCCGCCTGACCTTCTCAATTTTCCTCTTCCTCCTCCTGCTCTATGCGATGAGAGCTGTGGACATCTATCTTCTGGGAATGATGCAGCGCGTGGGAGGAAAAATTCTGAAAGTCCCTGTCCTGATCGAGGAAGTGCTTTTCACTTTCCCCAGCAAGGTCGTGATCAAAGGGGTACACGTGCAGCCCCCGCCCCAAGAAGTGGACAATCGCTGGGAGTGGGAGGACATCATCACCGTGGACGAAGTGCACGTGCATTTTCAGTTCCATATTGCTCTGTGGTTTTTCGTGCTCTCTTTTGGGGAACTGGGTGTTGTACAGCGTGTGGAGGTAGTGGGGTTGCGCTTCTTCGTTGAAGGTCATCGACCCTCGCCACACCAAGACACCGTCTACAACGTCTCTCTGTTGGGCGGTGGTGAGACGCTATCTCTTCCCCTCTTCAAACCCATGTGTGTGCTGACTGCGCTGTGATTATCTATGCTGCTGACAGGGAAGAGAAGCAAGCCTCAACATGGCGTTAGCAGTGGATCAGGAGATGAGGGTCGGGCACTTCTCTATGGCAAGATGGAGGCTGTTGATAACTACTTTGTCCCACCTGGCGACGATCATTCTAAGGATGACGGTAACGATGGTTCTAAGGAACCTCATTGTTCCGGGGAATCATCAATTGTCGCCCCTGCTCCGACCCCAGCCCGCTCGAGTGGAAGTGGTAATCACAGTGGGCTGTGGAAGCATTGGCGCGCTACCACCTCTCAAGCAGTGTCTCATTTTGGCCAACGTCTCCATCGAGAAGCCAGTCAGTTCCACCAGTCTGTCCAACAAGAGGGATTCTACCAGGCGACCAAAAAGAAGATCTCCAATATCTATCAGCACACCAAGCAGTCGATAGAGTTATCCGTCAAAGAGCATATTAAGGCAATCCATTGCAAGCTTTGTGGACAAGAGCCCACGACCTGCTTGGCAGGAGAGCCTCGGCTGATATGCGAGAAGATGGTCTTCGACGTCATTGAAGTGCACATGCTTCGCGCACTACCTGTGCAGATCAGACATCTCGAAGATAAACCTTTGACAGTGCGGCAGATCGAGTTTGATCACTTGGGGTATGAGGGATTGACTGTTCATCCTCTCCTGGCAGTTGTCACTTCTTCTTCCTTGTCGCCATCTTCTCTCCACCGTGACGATGCAAATCATAATGATTACGAGAAGCATGTTTCTGCTCCAGTGCAGGTTTCCTTCGGCGATATAACTGAGGGACAGATTATTGCCAAGGTATCTTCTCCTCACCCACACAAGGTGGACAAGAGGCATTCTTTTACCTCCACAATCGCTGCCTCATCATTATCATCATCTTCTTCTTCATCTTCCACTTCATTGTCACCATCTTCCACTCCGCTAGCGGCTGCTGCGGTAGCGGCGGCAGTGGCGTGCACCTCCTCGCATTCGTATGCCTCAGCTGATGACGAAGAAGTGACTGCTCAACATTCTCTCTCTGACAGTCGACTGAGTGTTCAGACAGATCTGTGCTCGATATCATATGGACAGAGAGTTTCGTCTTCTGACGAGGTGCTGACCTTGAAGGAAGTTCTTGAGCAGGACAACAATAATAACAGCATCAAAAGCATCAAAGGAGAGGGCAGTGGACGTATGTCTCTTCATAATCCTAGAGGAGCGAAAGAGAGACTGATTTTGGACTACTCTTCGGTTGATTTCTACTCCTCGGGACTGCATGTCATGTTGCTGAAGTACAGGTTTGAACAGCAACTGCTCTTGGCTCTTTATCAAGGCAATGCAGGTAATTACTGTCTCATCATCATCACATCTTTGCTACCTTATTGTCTTACTAACCCTCTTGTGCTCCATTACCAGGTCGCGTGATTATGGACATCCTGAATATAACACATTGGAACATCTCGGCTAGCTTCGGTAGCAGCCGAAAGCATGACCATCATCAAGATGCGCACGACGCTTCTGCACATGGAAGTCATGGGCATTCCCATCCTTCGTCAAGTGACCTTCATCCTGCTCGGCACAGCCCTTTCGTCAAGGCTAAGGATGGAGAGGAGTCGCAGTCGTTCCGTGAAGGGAAGAGTCGGCGTGAAGGCGGCCCTGTCACAGTTGCCACTGCCATCGCCCATCATCGAGAAGATGTGTTTACTTATTCCAACCCGTTATTCCTGGATTGAGCAACAGTTCTTTGAGAGATCCTACCATTCCCTATCGCATCTCACTCGCAGGCAAGGCTCTTGCCATGAGATGCGATAGGATCTCCTCTCTAAGAGCTGTTGTTCAATCTAGGATAATGGGTTGGAATAAGAGGCAAGAGCAGACAAAAAAGGAGTTGCATGACAGTTAGGCTACTCCTCTTTGTCCCTTGAAGTGAAGCCATACAGAAATGGTAAGTCTACTATGGATAGACAGAAGATGATTCATTCATTATCCCTTAAACCAGGCAGTCCAGTGAACACTATCCTGATGACCTCCACCATGCCAGACGAAGAAGAGCAAACGAGACAAATCGTTGTATGGCTGAAGAAGTATTTGCCTTGCCCAATGTCCTTGCTTCCAACAGATCATTTTCTCGCTCCTTTCTCAATGATAAGATGCTTGATGTGTTTGAACTCCGCAGCCTCAGAGGAGTCTGTCCGGGCTACCCCAGCAACCATTAATCAAAATATGGGTCGAGTCCACCTCGCTAGATGGGATATATGCATGTGTTTAAAACCACCGAAGAGCCTTCAACTTGTCCTTGCCTTATCCTTGGCATTCATATTCGCACAGTTATCAGATGGTAACAGCTTGGCCAAATCCACTTTTCCATCGGAGCATGCAGCATGCAAGGGAGTTGTTCCATCCTGGGAGCACCAAGATCAATATAGCCTTTATCAAGTACTCAGCAGCATTATCCACAATAACAGAACAATAAATCACTTCGGACTTCATTGTATCGCGTAACACTTGCCCATAGCATAAGACCGCATTGCCAGAATATCATCCATCATGCTTACCATACAAATAATAGAAACATTCAGTCGTAAATATTAGAGGCACACAACATTCCTAAACCCCTAACGTTCAGCATTCTAACAACATCATATCATCGTCATTATTGTCCCATCCACTGTGACCACAGTTCTGCGTTATATCGAGACATTCATCGGACCGTAGCACAGTAACACCTTGACTTCTAAACGACTTCTTCACTTCAAATTCAATGGCAAGGTCTGCAGTTGCACGCGGGAAAAAACTAAGGCAGAGAAATGTTGCCGATGCTGCTTCCATCAGGCTAAAGGATTTACTTTCATGTCCAGCAATTGAATGAGCAGGGCAATTGACAAACGATCCAGGTAGTAAAGTCCCCACCCAGTTTCAATCATGTACTGACTGATGCTGATAAAATGACATGATTGGTTACACAGTTTGAGCTACAACCACACGATAAGCGCGGAGGCTTTACTACAGTCATCCACTGTAAATCTGGATTGTCAATTGCATCCCTAATCATTACAACATTTTAACGAAGCTGACTTTCCCAAGCAAGTTAGAGGAACCACCATTATTGTGTTCTTTTCCGTCGTTCACTGGCCAATCATGCCACATTGTTTCCACTCAGCAAGTAGAAGATAGCTGATGCGAGGAGCTTATGTGGTTGTTGTTGTGAATATCGACGACCATGTCATACCATATCCATGGAGCTGCAGCCACAGCCTTCTTCAGCACACTGTTTACACCATGGAGATGAGGATGATTCTTAAGTACCTGTACTACACAATAAAAACAACGCAAACACTTTCAATTACCGATACAACATCATGAATAATACGAACGCTTCGCTACTGACTAATTACGATTGCTATTTTCCTATATCCTTAGATGTCAAGGTTAAGATATATATGTCATCGATCTTCTTCAAAAGGAAACTCCTCCTTGGTGGCCTCCGAGGTGGTAATGTTGCCAAATCTGAATACCTTTGGGATCCGACTCACAAAACTCCGTTAAGTTCCCTCCTTCAAGCAAAGATAGATGGCAACAATGGTGCTTTGGCGTGTTCGGAAAGAGAGCACATCGCAGAGAAGCTGCTACGATGTACATACAGGATCCAACCGACAAAGCTGTCGGCACGAGCAAGCAACTCCATATCTGTGAGGAAATCCACAAAGAAGGGTTTGCGATTAACGTCCTTGCGGTCTCGACCTTAGTAAAGGTCTAAGACAGAGTGAAGGGGTGACGGATTTTTTTTGACAAATCGGATTTTCTGACGTCTGTGGAATTAACGGAAGCTGCCGAATTGTATAGGGAGACCAAATTGTGTAGGTAGTCCAAGTTGTATAGGGGCGAGACTCGCAATCATGTACAGTATTGAGTAACATCTCCGGATCTATACACGGCCATCCAGGAATGGATTGGAGTTGGCTGACTTAACATGGAACGAGTTTTACCAGCAGCGAAGTCTTCCCCCACTGCACGAAGACCAAGTAACTTCTCGAGTTTGAGACCAAGATCACTTTGGTGGAGGTGTGGACATTGATCGACAAACTTTGGAACCAAATGTTAGTTGAGGGATTTAGAATGCAATTTGTGATCATATAAGAGTATCTTAGTTTAGTTCATTATTATTAGTACATCCATATCTGCAACTATTGGCTGAGCTGGATATTAAGTACTTCGACAAGATATGTCCTAAGATGTAATGTAAAACTAAGATGTAGCAATGTAATGTTGAAGTCATTTATCATGTTTTCAACACCAGCACATCTTTATCATACGCGCAAAGACAGAAAATATCAAACTACTCCTACTATAGATGACACCTTGTTTTCTTTTCTTAACTCCTAAGTTTCCAGTGCCCCCAATATGATAAGACACAAATCCTGTAGTGGTTGATATTTTCAACCTAATCGCAAGCCTCACCCGTGGGATTTCCTTTCGAGCGCTGCTGGAGAACATTATCCCCGAAATAGACAACATTCGCCATTCGACCATTAGGGTGAGCATGAGCATGAGCATGAGCATGAGCATTGTTATGCTGCAGATGCAGTCCAAAGAGGAAAGCTCTACTATTGGTGTTGTCTGCATTGGAAAACTGAACCAGAAACTCATTCTGTCCTACAACCATTGCGCTACTATTCACACGGAAAGTATGATAGCCACTGAGCGTTTCAAGCCCAGTATACGCCTGTTGGCCATTGATGTATAACACCAAAGGATCATCATGAGATACGAAGAGACTCATGCTACTCAACTGTTCAGCCTGTTTGACAACGTAATGACCTCTTGCCCAGACAAAGCAATCTTTGGGATAGCCTTCATTGGTTGCAAATCTGAAAAAATATTCTCCAACGCTGAGAAAACCAAACGTCGGAGCAAGCCTACGATAAGAAGTGTCGACTCCTTCAATACGACCAATCGATGTAGCCAATTCGCTAAATGGAAAGACATATGAAATATTCCACTCGGTCACGAAACCTGTCGGAGGCGGGACTGTGAAATCTTCACTGGCATCTTCGCCTAATCGCTGTGCCAATGGAGGAAGTCGCTTACTGCTTGCCAGAGCTGGTCCACGTTGATACCAATACATCACAGACTGTGTGAAATCCTGCAACACACCATATTCAAAGCTGAAGTCGGATGCGAAGGGCAACTGAAACTCTTCGGTGAAAAATCTGTAAGCTGAGAAGTGGTTGCTATTGTCTCCGTACAAGAAACCCCAATCAGGAAAGTTATGATTTTTCTCAAACCAGCACGAAGTTCCGAAGAAATCTTCACCTCCTGTGCCCTTTAAAACACGAGGATTTGTGGAAGGATCCATCAAAATCACTTCAGCACCATTATGAAACCACAAATCACGTCCATCTAGGATAGTCAGACCAAAGGTTAAGCCCAACAAATAACCACTGCCACGAGCATGGCCGATGTGATAGGAACGTTTGAACTCATGTGGTTGACCATGCGGTTTCAACTGGCGACGGTCTTCCATTCGATAGCTTGCGTGAAAACGAAGTGGCTCTGGGAAAGGACAACGCGGATCATACATGTCATAGCTGATCTGAGACCACACACGCATCTTGATATCTCTGGGATCCTCGTTGATCAAGGTGAACTTGATTCTCTTCGCAAAAGGAAGCGGTGCCACCAGAGTGAAGGCACCGTTCTCCGAGATTTTGAACAAGTTGTTGTCTGCGCCATAACCAGAAAAGGTATTGCCCCACAAATCATCGTGATCATGATAGATCCCGAAGAAGGCACCTAGAGGTGCTTCCACGGCAGGAGTAGGCGAGTCATCATAGTAGATGCGCAACACCATCATCATGGAGTCCTTCGTGCGAACACAGTGCTTAGGACGACCTGGTGAAGCACCCATGCCAGTTACTAACCAGAACAGTCTGTTTACAAGCAGAGAGGAAACCGGAGGAGGTCAACTAGGATGAGGAAACCGAGAAGTGAAAGGAGACGTACTTTACACAACCTGGCCCTTCTATATCAGCCAGCACAGTCTCTTGTGTTCTGGAAATACATGATCGAAATGCGATCTTATTGGGGACGCGAAGTTTGGGTAAGGTCAGCATGCCATGGTAGGAGGTCACAGTTTCTGTACTGGGACAGATGGAGGAGTTCCTCAAACTGCTGTCTAGATTAGAATAGACAACTAGTGGAAGAAGAGTGAGAAGAAGACCAAATAAGCCAACTCTACCACCAAAGGTGACAGAGAAGAACATCATGATGAAAGCGCAAATTGTGACGACAGGAACAGAGTCGAGCTACTGAGAGGACTCTTATTTTGGCGGTTAAGAACTCGGAAAACACGGCTTGAAATCCGGAAATCGTTCACCAACGGATTTTGTGCTGAAAACCCGGATGCAAAAATTGGGTTTTACGGTTTTACTCATCAATTAACAGTTACTTATCAATTATCAATATGCTGGAGCTGTTATTGTTGTCCATGGGTCCATGCCATACCCCTTCATAAATCTTACTCATCATGGTTAATTTTGTTCTTGTCCGAATTTGACAAACAGTGCCATATCGTAGTGTCTCTCTGCCCCAGCACAAAGCGGTGGCACAGAAGATTGGTAGAGTTGTAGAGCAAGAAAGAACGATGAGTGTGGAGCGCTATTTTCTGGTTGGTGGATAATGGTGATGGTAGTCTCAACCCCCAACAGCTCTGTCTCAGACACTATTACCTTCTCCATTGAGATCAATCTCCAGCCAGACCAGGATGTGAGGACTGGCCAGAAGAAGCCTTCACTTTCCGTCTAGAGCCGCTCTATGGAGTGGAGGAGGATATAGAGGACGGCTTCGTTGATGTGGCGACTTGATCTACACTCTCAGAAACAAAAGTGTATGTTAAGAGGAAGAGATGAATGGGGAACGTTGTGGAGTGGACGGGAGAGACCTCTTAGGTCGCCAGCGCATGGCTATGTTTGACGCTGTGGGCAAGAGACTTGATGTTCTGGCGTGATTGTTCTTTCTAACTCCATCTAGGTCTCTTCTGACATTCACATGAGAAAGAGATGATGAGTGTGCTGCATGGTAAAAAATGTCGTCATCTTTTGGTATCACCATCGTATAGATTGTTGGAGACATCATGTTAGGATGACATGTACTAGAGTCTTGTGCCATGCTTCTGCACTATAGAATGGAACTTTTCTCTTCGTGTTTTGGATAACAAGACCTCTTATTTGCAAATCGTGGAATGTAAACTAACAAAGAAGAGTCTTAACGTGGTATCATTTTACGATTAGACTATGGGTGATTTAATGGCCATGTGATTTCCGTCTGAGATAGATAATTGCAATACAATCGTAGCGATGATTTGTATATCATTTTAATTCCACTCTAGCAAGAATCTTGTTATCAGCCATTCTCCGAACCACAAGATCTTGTACTGCCTTATGCCAGATGTCATTCCTTTGGAAGCACATCACATTAGACCATTGATGAAATTCATACTTCTCATGCCAACAATTTCCTGTTATCTTCCAAAGACGACCTTGTCCTTGAAAGTAACAGTCAAAGTCATAGGCATGTAAAGAAGCTGAAACCTTAGCCAATGCAATCTCATTCCAAGGATATCTGTTGTGATATTCAAAGATCACGACACGAACATTGTGCATCTCAAAGAGTTGTCGACAACCTAAGAGAGCTTTAGCATCATATCCTTCCACATCAATCATCAAAATGTCAATAAGGTAATGCTTTCGGCCCGAGGAAGCAACTGAATTATTGGATTTTAATGCATTTAACTTGAGATTATGATGATGATGCATATAAGTGGCATGCTTGACAAGGAATGATTGGGTCAAGGAATCAATGGTCCAAGCAGGGACAATTTTGCTTTTGCGATCACCTGCATGAACAATACTACAAGTCTCAGCACCAAAGTCACAACTGGCCACAGTGATGTTTCCAATGTGATCTGAGACAGCACCATAGAGGGTAAAGACTCTGGTATGAATCATTGGATGTGTCTTATTGAGAGGATTGGCTGTCGCGATAACCTTATCAAACAATGTTGGTACGTGTTCGACACTGACAATGTTTAATTCTGCACCAATCATAGTGAGGGTATAAGGATGCTTTGGATAGGAGACGTTTGAAGGAGGAAATTTGATTCCACAGTCATTACAAACCCCACAACAATGAGTAGTATGCTTCAATGGACACATTTCATCTCTCCATTTTGTCGCCGTCACATTCATCCAAGGTGCGAACACATCTAACCAAATAGCGAAATTATAGCCTTTATTAAATCCCACATTCATGAATATTTTATCTGAATAAGGATCAGTCCTCATCATGATAGGTAGCCAATCTTCCGCAGGACAACTGGATTCATCTCGTTGTAAATCAATAAATCGATTAGCAATGAGAGCAGCTGTCTCATTGCTACAGCTTAAGAAGCCATCCTGATGGATCTTGTTATAGGAAGGAGAGATCTTCATGGTAGTCTTTGTAGTAGTAGCAGTAGCGGATGGGTGACTAGCAGCAGTCTCTCTGTCATTGTGTTGGTGAAGAGGAAGGGGCTCCACGGAGTTGTTGTCATTGTTGCCTTGACAAAGAACAATGATGATAGTCCAAATCGTAATTAGCAAGACAATCATCGAATAGTACCCCATATGGAATTCAACTGGGAAGGAAGAAAGATAAAAGTGAATCTGGGTTATCTAAAAGCTATAATTGATATATTTATTTATATCAATTATAGTTTTATTTAGATATTTGTATTTACTGTACGGTGTACGGTGCAATCCATGGGAAACAATCTGGCGTTTCAAACCTCGCATTAATCGAGTTGAAACACACTTTGCTCTATTAGAAAGTTCACTATTTCATGGAAAAGGGGCACTATTAAAACCCCTACTTTATGCCATTGAACATCTACTTTATGGAGAATAAAGTCCAAGTCCTACCCTCCCTCTCTGCTCTCAGTGCAGTGGCAGTTTGTCTGTCAAAGTCACAGCAACAACAACAACTTCTTCTTATCATCGATATCATTAGATCTATCAATCAATCTTCCTCTCTCTCACACAGAGAAAATAAATAATATAAACAATAATAATAATAATAATCTAATAATAATAATAATATTAATATAAATAGTAATAAATCAGGAGTGAGTGAGTTTCTTCTTCTTATCTTCTCCTGTGATTTTATCAAGAAAACACAAACATGTCCAACAACAACAATAACAACCAAAATAATAAACCAAAATACACTAAACTTCCATCATCTAAACCTCTCCGACCCTCTCCTTCCTCCTCCTCCTATCAAGCTGATAACAACAACACAGTGAGATTAAATCCTCCTTCAGCATCGGATAGTCAACCTCGACCTCCTGCTAGTACAATTGAAAAACTCTATGCTGACATTCTAGACGAAACCTTAACACCACCAGATGTTCGAAGTCGACTCATTGAATCTCAAACTTTAGAACAAAAATGGGCTTTTGTGAAAGTTCATCGCCATTCCGGTGAAAAACTACAAAATTGGACTGAAAAGGAGACTTCACTTCTTCACACGATTGAACATTCTATGAAACCTGATATCCTTTCAGTCCTTAACTTAAAGGTGTTACTATCATCAGCTAATCGTGACTTTATGACATCTTTCTTACAAGAACGAGGTGCTTCTATTCTCATCTTAATTATACTTCGTACAGTCAATAAGAAAGCTAACACTACTAACACAGTTGATGTAGCTTTCTTATATGAAGTGTTACTCTGTTGTAAGTTAGTAATGAACAATGCCATGGGTATGAAAGGTATCTTAGATGTACCTGGTTCATTAGATGCCATGGCATTATGTCTATCCTTTGATCATAAACCATTAGCTCTATTAGTCTTAGAGATCTTATCAGCTAGCTGTTATAGTGAATCCTCCACAGAGTTAGTGTTACATGGTATTGAATTATTAGGTAACAAACATCGTGTAGCACCGTTTACATCTATTAATCAAGCTCTGTTAGAAGAGGATATTGAAGTGAAGACAGCCATTATGCAGTTTATTAATTCTATTATCATAGGAGGTGATTTAGAGACTTACGATGAGTTAAGGAAAGCATTAGATAGTGTGTATTTCTTTTATTCTTGTCAACAAGCTAAAGAACAAGTTGTGAAAGAGTTATCAAGTATTGAAGATTTACAATCTGTTTCAGCACCTGTGTTAATGAAATATGCACAGTTTAGCTTAAGAGAAGGTGGAGCAGGAGGAGGTGGTGGTGGAGCAGGAGGAGGAGGGGTACCAGGGTTAGGCCCTCAACATCCACCAAAGCGTGTGATTAATATGGGTAAGCTAGAACCTGGTCGTAATCTGATTGCTTTCAAAGGTGTTCGGAAAAGTGCTATGCGTGGTGGTACTACTGGAGGAGGAGGAGGAGGTGGTGGTTCTTCAACGAATGTATTAGCTCCACCAGGTGCAGAGGCGTCACCTCGACTATTGGGTCAGTTTGACAGAAGTCGTACTCAAGGTATAGGAGGAGGTGGTGGAGGTGGAGGAGGAGGAGGAGAGACTTCACCTCGACTACTTAGTCCGTTTGATAGAAGTCGTACCCAAGGTTTAGGAGGAGGAGGAGGTGAGGCACCACCACGACTATTGGGTCAACATGACAGAAGTCGTACTCAAGGTGGAGGAGGAGGTGGTGGTGGAGGAGGAGGAGGAGGAGGGAAAGGTCCCTATGTAGCAGTCGATGTAGCCAATCGTCTACAAGCACGAGAAGGACTAACACAAGAGTATTGCCATGATGGATGGATCCAAGTGGTCGTGCTAGAACAGTCAACTACCGCTTGTTGCTTTGGTAGCGGTAGTGTTAGACCTTTCTTAAGAGACCGTTGGTGTGTATTAGATGGGGAAGTGTTGAAGTTATACCCTATCCAACCTATTGGTAGTAATGGTAAGAAGATGAAAGGTAGTAGTGCACACACTCCTCCTCCTCCTGCTGCTAGTACCACGCAAGGTAATAATAAGGTACCGTCATTACCAGCACCGAATGAAGAGGTAATCAATCAAATGACAGAAGAACGATCAGTGCTAGTAAGTGATATTAAAGATCTAAGACGATCCGTGAGTGACAGTCACATGGTACACCTCTCTCAAAAATACCACTTCCCTGTGTTCGAGGTAGTGACAAGTCAGGAAGTGTTCTCTATCGCTTGTCGTAGTCAAGAAGAGGTAGAAGGCTGGTTATTGTCATTACAAGCAGCAAGAGATCAGATCGTTATTATGAAGTCATCGTACTACCTTCATCCTTGCTATTTAGACTTGAAAGATGCGATGTTAGTCTCGAAGAGGTTCTTCATGTTATTAGAACAATATGATACCTTAACAAAGGAGATTAAAGAACAGTTGTTAGAACAGTCATCATCGATGGATGATGATGGAGGAGGAGGTGGTGGAGGAGGAGGAGGAGGAGGGGATGGTATAGGTGGTGGTAGTACATCTTCTACTAACATGACATCGTATCTACGAGGGTTAGATATTAACAATCTAGACGCTGTGTTTCAATATCTATCACATGAAGTGGTAGCATCCGGTAAAATGCCATTATTATTAAATCTATTGCAAGAGTTATTAGTCATACCATGTGATGCGATTGGTCGATGGGAAGCTATCATACGTGGTATACGTAATTTACGACGTGTTCATACCAGATTAACAATGGCACAACAACAACAACAGCAACAACAACAAAATGGCAATAATGGTAATATTGGCAATATTGGCAAAAGTGGCAATATTGGCAAAAGTGGTAATAATGGTCAAAGTATGTATGGTGGAGATATGATGAATGCTGGTGGTGGTAATGTTAACGTTAATATAGCGTTAGAGAATGCATTTAATGATCGTAGTTTAATTGATCTATTAGAAAAGAAGAATGAAGATGAAGGATTATCATCAGGTTACTATCAAATGTCAAAACTAGCCATTGACTTAATGAAACTGAAAGAAGAGAAATTCAGTTTACAAGAAAGTTTACAACAGGTAGTACAAGAGAAACAAGAATTAATGAATCAACAAGATAATCAAACTATGATAAGACTATTACAACAAAAGGAAGAAGAGGTAATGGAATGTAAACGACTCATTAATGAATATCTTGCTACAATGGAATTACATGAGAAGCAAGTGTTAACATTACGTCAACGATGTAGTCAATATGAACAAGAATTACAACAACAAGCTGCTAACATAGCAGCAGGAGGCGGAGGAGGAGGAGCAGGTGGTGGTGGTAAAGGTAGTGGCGAGGTAGTGGTAGCAGAGGTAGATCCGCGGTATGAGAAGTTTGTGAAGATGAAGAAGATGTTACCTGAAGGAGCAGTTAGACAAAAGATGGCCTTGGAAGGCTTTACTCCACAAGAGATTGATGCCTTCATAGCCAATGGACCTCCTACTACTGCTACCTCTGCTACCGCCACTACCTCGAACACTACCTCGTCTACCACTACCTCGGTAGTGGACGATGAGAAATATGCTAAATATGTGAAAATGAAGAAGATGTTACCTGAAGGAGCTATCAGACAGAAGATGTCATTAGATGGATTAACTCAACAAGAGATTGACATCTTCTTTGGTGTTATACCTCCTCCTCCTCCTCCTACCACCACTACCTCGGTAGTGGACGATGAGAAATATGCTAAATATGTGAAGATGAAGAAGATGTTACCTGAGGGGGCTATCAGACAGAAGATGATGATGGATGGGTTAAGTCAACAGGATATTGACGTGTTCTTCGGTGTAGCTACTACCACTACCTCGAACACTACCTCTGGTAGTAGTAGTGGTAGTGGTAGTGGACCTGCACCACCACCAGCGTTATCCTCTCAACAAGCTATACGATATAACAAATATGAGAAGTTGTTAAAGAAAGCACTCAGCGCTACCACTGCTACCACTGCTAGCACTACCTCAGCTGCACAAGGTAGTGGTAGTGGTAGCAGTGGTATAGAAGGAGTATTAAGTGGTCTAGAGAAACAGCTATCTGAAGATGATAATCTATCAGAAGAGGATAAGAAACTCTTCTTAGCTCATCTACGCCATCATGCTACCACTGCCACCACTACATCGAAACAAGGTAGTGCTGGCAGTGCTACAGCTAATAAGACAGCAGCAGCAGGAGCTACTAATACAACGATATTACGTGTCAAACTAAAGAATCTGTTCTGGAATAAGCTAACCGCTACAGAGATTAGTCATACCTTGTTTAATCGACTAGTAACGATTGAATTGACTGAAACACAGAAGATCTTCCTGGAGACATGGTTTGCTAGTAAGTCTATTAATGCTAGTACTACTAACAAGACGAATGATGGGGTATCAAATGGGAAAAGACGAAATAGTAGTCTAGCAGGAGGAGGAGGTGGTGGTGGAGCAGGAGGAGGAGGAGGAGATGGTAGTAGTGGTTCAGCAAAGTTAATCTCAGTATTAGATAGTAAACGCTTACAGAATGTCTTGATTATTTTAGGTAAACTACGTCGTAGTCCAGAGGAAATGATTGATTTAATCTGGCAGTTAGATGTTAATCAGTTAACATTAGACTTAACATCTATTATTACGACTGCATTACCTACACCAGAAGAGGTACAAGCTGTCTCATCCTATACAGAAGAAACAGCACGTAATAGTCTAGAATCAGCTAGTCGATTCATCTTTTATCTTACACGTATACCACGTCTAACAATAAGGTTAACATGTCATGAGGTGATGTTAACCTGGACATCTCAAGCGAAGACTTTAATAGCACAATTTCAATGTTATCATAGTGCTTATCATGACTTACAAGATGAAGCTTTAACAAAGGCATTTCATAGTTTATTTGCTTTCATATTAAGTATTGGTAACTATCTTAATCAAGGTAGTTCCTTTGGACAAGCGAAAGGTATACGAATGGATACGTTAGAGAAGATTACAGCGTTAAAGACTTCATCTCCATTACCTGTTGATGATGGTCTGCTAGCTAGCTTGAAGGTGAATGAAGAGGTAATGGAGAAGTTACGAGTTTGTCTTCCACCGGGAGCATCTTTAATACATGCGTTAGCTTGGATGATTATGAACAGTCAGGAGATGATTGGTAGTGGTAGTGGTAGTAGTTCAACGGCTAGTACTAGTCCTACTCCTACCACTACCTCGAACGCTCCCTCTAAACCTACCAAGCCAGCTACCACTACCTCGAACACTACCTCGAACACTAACACAGCAGCGTTATCATTATCATTATTAAATCATTGTAAACTCTTCTTACTCTCTCCTTCTTCTTATCAATCTCTCCTCATCGTATCAGAAATGAGTTATGATCAATTAAGACAAGAAGTCTCTAACTTAACAACTAGTCATAATCTAGTCAAACAAGAATATCTGATACATAAAGAGAATAAACTACCTTTACTATTAGATCATAAGAAAGCAATTGATAAGAATAGTTTGAAATTAGCTAATCCTTTATATAAAAAATGTAAAAATTTCTGTCAAGAAAGTGAAAAGATTATGGCAAGAGTGAATAAAGAGAATTTACAATTAGAACAAGAAATGGATACTTTATTAACTTCTTTTGGTGAGCCACCATTAGTTGTACCTACTACTACTACTAACACTACTGCTGCTGCTACTACCTCTACTAACACTACCTCTACCAAGGTAGTGACTGGTGATGCTAACACTACTGTAAGTAGTGCTGCTGCAGGAGGTAGTGGTAGTAGTGGAAGTAGTAGTGGTGGAGGTGGTGGTGATCGTGTGAAAGGGTATTTCAAACTCTTAGCATCCTTCTTGAAAGCTCTTTCTAAAGCACATGAAGAGAATATGAAACGTGAAGAATTCTTATTAACAATGAATGCTAACCGTCAGAAGAAAGCAGCCGCTGCAGCAGCACAAGCACAGGCAGCAGCGACGGTAACGGTTGTACCTCAGCCTACCAAACCAGCGGTAGCAGCAGGAGCAGAACGTCCTGCACTACTTCGTAATCGTATGGCTAGTACAAGAAATGAAGAAACAACACCAGTAGATAATATATTTGGAAGATTTCATTCTTTACAAACTGAACAAAATGAAGAAGTTTTGAATAACTATCGAATGAAACTCAGGTATGTTAGTCACAGTATATCGTATGTTGGATAAGTAGTTGATTTGGGAGGTGCTAATACTATACTGTGTGTGTGTCTGTGTGTGTGTGTGTGTGTGTGTCTGTGTCTGTGTGTGTGTGTCTGTGTCTGTGTAGTTGTCGACAACGAAGTACACGAGCAGATAGTGCAAGTATGGCAAGCTACTTGATACAGAATGGTATGATGACCAGTGCTAACCCTACGCCACCACCTGCTACTACCACTACCAAACCTACTACTACCACTACCAAGCCTGCGGTTACTACTGCTCCTCGTATCTTGGGACGTCCCCCTTTTCGTGTTCCTACTTCTGCCTAGAAGACTAACTAACTAATGGTAACCCTCAACCTAGATGGAGAGGAAGAAGGACATGATACTACATCATCATCATCATAACTAACTACACTAACTAACTACACTAACTAACTACATTAACTACACTAACTAACTACACTAACTACATTCACTGTACTAACTAACTACACTAACTAACTACATTAACTACACTAACTAACTACACTAACTACATTCACTGTACTAACTAACTACACTAACTAACTACACTAACTATATTAACTACATCAACTACATTAACTATACTAACTACATTAACTATATTAACTATATAATATCTATTAATAAGTCTGTTTTCATAATATCTGCTTCTGCTATCACTGCTGTTTGTTAACTAGTTGGTGTAAGTGATGGAATGATGTTGAGTGACGTTTGATGATATTTTTTGGTTTTTTGGTTTAATTGAATTAATTTTCGTAATGCGTTACCCTCTTCTTCTTCTTCACTACTAACCTCACATTACCACAATACTACTTCTATCTCTTCAAGCTTAGTGGATGTGATGTAGACTAGTCAGACTTTGTGTGGTGGCGCTAATTGACAACTCTGTACACGGGAAGTTAACATAACATGTGAACTTAAACACTGTGTTCGAAAATTCGGGAATTCGAATGTTCGTGTGCATACAGTAGTCCAGTCGACAAAAATACCGACACCCCAAAACAGCCCTGCTGACTGCTGACTGCTGACATTTAGACTTTATTTTAGACTTTGCTAAATCTATAGCTTGACAGAAGTGTGGGGCGTGCACAGAACTGTGGGGCACTTCGGCTTTGTTCACAATAATATAAGAGTTATAACTCAATAAAAACTGGTTTGATAAAAAACGGCCACCAGAAGTGCTGCTGGGGGGTGTTTGCGTTTTTTCCGAACCCTTAAAATAAGATTTAAATCACCCACATCCCTTTCCCAAAAGTCTCATATTGTCCTTCTGTGCATGCCCCACTATAGAAACGCTAAGTTTTGGGACTGACTACTCGTGCGAGGTTTGTCCTAGAGATGATCACCTAGTGTATGTAGTGTTATTATATTGCAAATCAATCATTCTACACTAACAAACAATAACACAACTAAGTTAATAAGATAATAACATTGAAGAAATGGCGCTTTTTAAGTTTAAGTTGTTACACGATGGCAATGCAATGAATGGCAGGCAATGCAGAACCAAAAGGTGGGAAGGTCACTAGACAACAGACTGCAGCTAAAATCTAACGAACACATTCCTTCCTTCCTCTTGTTTAGTTAGATAGAACAGAAGACAGAGAGAGTTTGAAATAGAGAATGAGCGAAGAAGGTTGATAATGGCGGCACTACTGACGTCTAAGTTAGACTTGAAGGAGGAGGGGGAGGAGGAGGTTTAGCAGGGTTAGGATAGGGTAGAGGTAGTGGGAAAACAAACAAATCATCACAAGAAATCTATCTCTCCTCCACCAAACACACTAACATAACACACTCCATGAGGAGGAGGATATCACAGTAAGTGTAGAATAATGGATAACAGAGAGTTTTAACACTCAACTATATCATGTGTGTGTCAGTGAGTGAGTGAATGTGTATTTAGTGCTTGGCAGCACCTTTCTTAGCGTACTGCTTCTTAGCCAAAGAGTAAAGCAAAGTACCCAACACAGCCACACCAGAGCCAATACCACCTATCAAGGTCATAGGGGTACGGAAGACGATGCAAGATGCAACAATGATGACAACACGCTTCAATGTGTTCGCCACAGAGTGAGTGACAGGAGAGAGTCTGTCGAGAGCAAGGAAAGATGCCTCATTGTAGATATAGAAGGTGAGACCAGAAAGAAGAGAGTAGATGAGAACTTCCTTGCCCTTGCCAGCCGCGGTGACGAGGTCATAGACAGTCTTGAAGTCCTTGAGATCGAAGATAGCAACCAAAGGAAGAGTGCTGATCAAAGCAAGAATAGTCACCACAGAGTAGAAGTTCTGAGGACCCAAAGCCTTGGCCCAAGGCTTACCCAAGACACCCTTAGAGACGACATTCTTGAAAGCTGCAGCCTGGTTAGCAGCAGAGGCGGCAATGAGAGCAGTCCAAGTGAAGGAAAGCTCCTTAAGAGATGCTAAGCCAACACCTCCAATAATAGGGATGAGAGCAGCATAGACCATAGGATGATCAATATCCTTGAGTAACAAGGCATTAGTAGCAGCAGCGAAAACAGGTTCACCAGCCTTAACAATCTGACCGAAAGAGACAGCTCCAGCACCAAGAGCTAAGACAGAGAAAGCATGAGCTAAGGCAGCCCAAACACCCACAGGGGTCAACTCCTTCCAGTTCTCAGAGGTCATCTTAGGAGCCTGACGCAAACCAGTGAGCCAGAGAGGGAGAACAAAGACAACACCAACCAACAACTGGAAAGCAGACAAAGCCCAGTGTAAGTTTGATCCACCAGCAGCATTCTTGCCAAGAGCAATGCATGCCTTCTTGTTATAGATGTTGTCTAGGAAAAAGGTCAAGCATTGTTATTAGAAAGAGTCCATCAAAAGCATTAAATCAAGTGTATCTATAACTCACAATAGATGTTGCCAAGATACCACACAGCCAAGTAGACGACAAGCTTGGTGTTGTCATTCCAGATGGCACTTAAGAAGGACTTCTTCTCTGGGGTGCTAACAGAGCTAGAAGAAGAAGCAGCAGCAACCATCTCACCACCCAGGGCACCATCAGCTTGATGAGATGAGAGAGGCATGGAGCGGTAGTAGGGCATGACATTCTCGGTATGCTGAGAGATGGGGGATGACTTGGTGAGAGGACGAAGAGCATTCTGATAGCGGCCATTGCTCATGGGCTTCTCCAAAGAGAAGGCATTAGCAGCTACGGCAGAAGCTAGGATGAGGATGATATGAGTGAGCTTGACCATTTCTTACTATAATTCCATGACACAATAAGAGAGAGAGAGGAGGAGGTGAGAAGGAATTCTCAAGGATGACGGAGGATATTCAAATAAATGAAGGAAGATCCAGAACACTTACAATAATATGGGATATGAACAATATTGATTATTGTTGCTTTTTGTAGTAGTAGAAGTTGTTGTTATATTGTGTGTGGTTAAGATTGACTAGGACTAACTGACAACGGTCTGTCTATTTGTCTGTCTACTTCTGCTTCTTCTTCGTTGTTGTTGTTGTTCTTTATGGCCAGGAGAGCGGCAGGTGGTCTAGGCTAGCATACGATACGCTGTCGTCGTCGTTGAGGTTGAAAGCTTTGGCTCGCTTCTTCTTCTTCTTCGCTCACCCACCCACTCTCACTGTCTGCCCTCTGTGTGCAACGATGCACACACTGTCTTTGGCACTGCTGACGTCTGCAACAATGACTGACGCACTCACACTCACAGCGCTGACACAGCAGAACAACTGACACACACACAACACTCGCTGAAAAACCAGCAGAACAACAACAAACAGACAGACAGACAGAATTAAGTTCACATCCCCGAAAATACAAGAGCCAAAAACATGATTTAAAACTGCATAAAAGGAGTTTGACAACATGAAAACCCTTCACTTCAAAGCAGCAAAGAGAAAGTCGAAATGATTGAGATAGAAGAAAGTATAGTTTGTTGTGAAAGTTGGAGGTTAGAAAGCCTCTTTTGAGAGTTTTAGGTCTACGCCTCATCATCATGAAGAAGTTGTATGATGATGACAAATGTTAATGACGTGGTGATGATGCCATATGATGTCATGTAATGGTGTTGGCGATTGCAAATGAACGAAAGGAGAAGCCGAAGATAACTGACATGGCGACTAGTTAACTTAGTTTGGAAAAGAGGGCAGGCAGTTCGGAGTTGCTGCTATATTGTAGATTATGTAGCTATTATCCATCATCCCAGCATAAAGAGGGTTACATCACAGGTACAGGGGGGAAGGGCGATGGTCGAGCACGAGGCTTTATTTTCATCATTAGTCCATTCTCCGTATGAATAGTAGCTCCTAACACAAAGAACAGAAGTCACAGTCAAGACCCAACAGATGAGAAGCACAAAGAGGATTGGGTTTTACCTGTTCGCATACCCACTTTATCGACAGGAATGGCAAGCTCAAGATCAAAGCGTTGCAAGATCAAAGCAATGCAAGTAATCGACTCCATAAATGCAAAGGTATCTCCAACACATTTACGAGATCCACCACCAAAGGGCAGGAATGCGTAATTGGCATTCACTTCATTGGGATAGAGTTGTTTATGAAGAACACTGAAGGAAGAGAATCCTTCCCAACCAATATTCTCTGCATCTTCCTCTTTCAATTGCGTCTGTTGTTGTGGTTTCGCGGCGGCGGCGGCTTCATTGGTGGTGGCAGTTTGGTGATGGACAGGACATCCTGCCGCTGAACTCTCCGAGGAATGAATAGGACATTTCTTCTTCTCCTCCGCTGGACCACTCACAGAGGAGCCTTTGTTACCTTCTTCTTCATTCCCTTTATAATAAGCAAAGGCACCTGGAGAGCGATCTTTCAAGAATCTGTCTGGATTGAAGACATCAGGTTCATCCCAAAGTAAAGGTGATCGATGCATATTGTAAGTGGACAAGAAGATGTCTGTTCCTTTAGGAACATAGATGACATCATTTCCACTTTGCTCTGCTGTCTTGCCGTTGTAAAGATGTTGATTGTGATAGTTTGGTAAGACATCATCTTCCAAAGCACGACGAATGAGTAAAGGAGGTTCGGGATAGAGTCGCAAGGTCTCTGCTAAACATAAACGAATTGTTGGCAAGCGCATGACATCGTCATAGGTTGGCAAACGACCCTATGACATATAACAACACACACACACACACACACACACACACACACACACACACACAGGTCAAGCTCACAGTTGATAGATAGAGAGATAAAGACAAGTGTAATCTAACCTGCAAGACATTATCAATCTCATCTTGTACACGATAATACCATGTTTTGTTCTTAGCCAATTCGAAAAATGTCCAAGTCAAGACAGCTGCTGTTGTTTCATGTCCAGCTACAAGCATTGTCATGAGATCATCACGTAGTTGATGTGAAGAAGCATCCTCTCCTCGCATATCCACGAGAAAGCGTAATAGAGAAGGATATTGACGAGCATCTGGATGACTCTACAGGACATCATCACATCATATCAAATCATGAGCTGAGCTTAGCACCCACAACGACCAAATCTCAAGGTTATTCTTACCTGTCGAGCATCTTCTGTTGCCTTCTCCACACGTTTCTCCCAATCATCTACATCACCTAATTGTTGACTAGCAAAAGCTTTCTCAATTAACTCATCCAACACTTCATTCAACATCTTCATATTATCTTCAAACTCCTTCAATTGTGGGAACAGTCGATTA
Organism: Ochromonas danica; assembly: GCA_015146655.1. Classification (NCBI taxonomy): domain Eukaryota; class Chrysophyceae; order Chromulinales; family Chromulinaceae; genus Ochromonas; species Ochromonas danica. The sequence goes on from VKHL01000131.1 coordinate 48,346, forward strand.
GCGAAAGGTAAAGACCAATAAGGAATAAAGGATGTAGAACGATGTTCTGCTTCTTGTAAAGCACGATAGACAGCTTTTACAATGGGTGACGTACGAGCCACAGAATTAAACTCATAGTTAAACACTGCCTTGCCTAATCATCAAATCACAGTGTATGACTCTCACAGTTAGTACATGTCTTTCTCTCAGCATTCATTCATTCTCCACTTACCAATAACATCCAGTGAGACGGAACAAAACTCTGTCTCCATATTAATCGAACCATCTGCTCTTTGTATTTCTTGTAATTTACGAAGAAGAGGAATATTACAATCTACAAAGAGTGACATCTACAAAAACAACAAAATAGAATCGTTTGAATCTGTTATGATGATTGTAACAATAGGTCTAATAGAGTATATTATGTCACTAACCATAGAGTTCAGCCATGCTCGATGAAAGCCTGGAACAATAGCCTTGCGACGAACTTTCCACGTCTCTGGATCAGCTGGAATCAATCCTTTACCCATGATTGGCTTCAAAATCTCAGCTAGAATACCTATTAACACACACACACACACACACACACACACACAGACAGAAGCAGAGACAGTGTCAACACAAGATATCTTGTCATTCTTAGCTCATCATCATTCTTATCATTACCTTTATCATAGCGTAATGGCTTCTCCTTCAAAATATGTTTTGCCATAACAGGATCAGAAATGACAAGAAATGACTTTGGACCAAATGCTAATTTGAAAACAGGTCCATATTGTTGATAATAACCTTGTAATAGAAGGAATAAAGGACCTCCAGCTAATTCAGCTAAATTACCATCCAAGATACGTGCTAAGAAATGAAAGAAATTACCACGAAAGGTATTAACACCTTGTACCATGGGAGCACCATCTAATGACTTGATTAGACCAAATTGTTGGAATAAATTGGATGCAAGAATTCTCCATCCATCCCATGGATAGACGACAGGTGTGTCCTCTGGATTACGATATTCTGGTCTCCATAGTGTCATTCGTAATGGTGAGAAGGATGGACCTTCTTCGAAGAATCTTCTTGCACGTTCTAATTGCCAATCAAATCCACTTTGATATCCTTCCCATGCTTCTTCAATGACTGGTTGACTAGCATCAACATAAGGAGCATGAATCTCATTTGGTAGAAGAGGTTCACGACGTTTTTTCAACATTGTTGTTGTTGTTGTGGTGGTGGTTGTAACTTGTTCCTCTTGTACTACTTTCATTTGTAATCGATGAAAGAGTATATTAGTTTTAGGAGATAGATAACTACTCCTTGGTCTCCATCCTTTTGCATGAAACCAAGTCAATTGACAAAAGATGTAGATTATGATATAGAGATGGTAATGATGGTAACGATGATTATGACGTGAACCTTGTAGTAAAGAATGCATCAAAAAATCAAATTATTTATGCAATTTTTAGCACTAATACAAGCAAAAGCAAAAGCAAGAATAGACACCAATAGAATTGGATTGTCGTGGAAGGGGGTAGTAGTAGTAGAATCAGAATAATACGAATTTAACTGATTCTTTGAAATTCAACTCTATCCAATGTCAAGCAAGACAGAGAGAATAAGATAGACTGACTAGAGGAGAGTTGCAATGCAAGCAATAGACTAGACTAGTAGCAGCAGACAGGGAGAGACAGGGGCGAGAGAGGAAGAAGTTGCAGTCTTGTTGGTGTTGATTGCAATTGGACGTTCTAAGATTGGACTGCATCATGGACCACACCGGCCACTTCCCTCCTGGGGGAGACTTAATAGTCGGTATTTACTTGTTTGACAGGTGAGATGATGGGGTTTTCTAATTCCGTCTGCTCACTCAGACACACACACTTGTGACTCACTCACTCAGTGGAAGGAGGGAGAAAGGGTTGGTTGATAGGTTGGTGTAGACAATGTGGCATGTCAGTTCAGTTTCCAAACAGAAATTAGATATAGATATAGTCTGTTTTGGGAATTGAAAGAAGCTTTGGATTATATAAATAGAATGGTAATTAAATTACAATAACTAGCTAGACTAATATGCATTACGATAGGTGATAGAGCTAGCTAGTTCCTAATCCAACCTAACCTTCTAATTCATCTATTATAGTAATTGATGTTAATAATCCATAGAAGCATATATATCAGATGTAGCTATAGTAAGGAGGGTTTTCATCAAACAAAGTACGAGTTAAAACTCTGAAAAGATGAGATTTGACCTGTCCGTCCATGCCATGCATACCATGCCTCAGCGCCTCTTTGTCTCCATTGAGGTTGACATTGCCAGGTTGCTCCAAATCCTTTCCCTTTGCCTGCCATTGCCTTTGCTTGCCTTTGCTTGCCTTGCCTTGCAACTGCTTCTTCCTTTGCCTTGCAAGCCTTGCAAAAATCCACTGCAAGGATATCTTCTTCTCTATTAATCTATTATTATCATAATAACAACGACAATAATGTTTCTTCTTCCTTTTGCTTTCTTCATTGTCATTGTAATTGTTTGCAAGGCATTTCAATTGCCACAACAACAACAACTACTACTACCAAGAATAACAACAACTACTACTACAAAGATCTTTCAACAACAACAACAACGACGACAAAGATGTCAAACTAAAATGGAAATCTTTGAAGGAAATCCTTTTGGTTTAAAAGTTTGGAATACAGTCTGGAAGCTTCCATTCCTCCAACACAGTGAACCAGGTATCTCCCCTACTGCCTTCGGAGATGCTGCACAAGTTATCAAACATAATATCTTACAAATCTATGGAAATGAAACAAGTTATGATGGTGCACCAATAGCACAAGGTGAAATTGATGGTTTATTAGAAGGTTCATTATATTTAGGATTAAAAGAATATCAAGAACGTGTAAGTCCCCACATGCACACTGACACTGACATAGACGCATACACACACTGTACTGTGTCTCTCTTGGTAGTTGATTACTAATGAATGCCTTTGTAATGCTTTGGTTTGGTTTGTTTTGGTTTAGTTTGGTTCGTTCTATAAGCTAGTCTTTGGTCCAAAATCATTTATTGTGATTTCTGATCCTGCTGCTGTACGACATATTTTACGTGATACTTTCCGCTTCTATGACAAGGTAGGTAACCATCACCATCACCATCATCATTATTCGCTATAGAAGACATCATGCTAACCGCGTTGTGTGTGTGTGTGTGTGTGTGTGTGTGTGTGTGTGTGTGTGTGTGTGTGTGTGTTTCATAGGGAGTGTTAGCAGAGATTTTAAAACCCATTATGGGTAAAGGACTTATTCCTGCTGATCCTGAAACATGGAGAATACGTAAGAAGGCAATTGCACCAGGATTTCATCGTGCTTGGTATAATGCCATGTGTAAGACATTTACTAACTGTATGGAACCTTTATATAATAAACTTGCTCGAGCTTCTGAGACTGGTGAAGTTATTAATATGGAGATTGAGTTTTGCTCTGTCTCCTTGGACATTATTGGTAAGACGACCCCATAGACTATAATGGTAACTTCTTCATTTGTCATCATTATGTTTGAATGCTATGATATGATACTAGGCAAGGCTGTCTTTAATTATGAGTTTGGTTCTGTTACTAATGAATCACCTGTTGTACGAGCTGTCTACTCTGCTCTCAAAGAGGTTAGTCATCGATGATGATGATCTAGTCGATCTAGTATGATGACTGATATCTTGTGGTAATGTGTTTGCTCCTATAGGCGGAGCATCGTTCGATGATTCCTTTCCCTTATTGGGATCTTCCCTTTGCTAATCAATTAGTACCACGTTTACGTAAATTTAATGCTGATTTGAAGATCTTAAATGATGTCCTTAATAAACTCATTGAAGAGGCATTACTCTCTGCTAATAAAGGCGATGCTGAGGTACAGTATATATACACTACACACTTACCCTTTCTCCTTCTACCTACTGTACCTTATCAGAGAGCAATAGCTAACATATCCTTTGTTATACTCATATATATCAGGAGCTAGAGAATCGTGACTATGAGACGATGGCTAATCCATCTCTCTTACGCTTTCTTGTTGATATGAGAGGAGAAGATGTTACGTCACATCAACTACGTGATGATCTCATGACAATGCTTGTAGCTGGACATGAAACAACAGCAGCTGTCTTAAATTGGGCACTATTTGAAATTGTACAACAACCTGAATTACTCAAGAAGTTAAGGAAAGAAATTGATGAAGTCTTTGGTCCTTATGATGCTAATCAAACAACGATGAAGACAGACTATATCATGCGTATTGATGATATGATGAAGTTACCATTAACTCGTATGTGTTTAACAGAATCATTACGTATGTATCCTGAACCACCATTATTAATTCGACGTGCTTTAGTTGATCATGAAATTCCTATTAACCCCAAGAAGATGAAAGTGAATCCTTATGGTGTAGAGAAGTTAAAGATTATGCGAGGAGCTGATCTTTTCATTTCATTATATAATATACATCGTTCAGAAGAATATTGGAAAGATCCTAATACTTTTAATCCTGAACGTTTCTATGAAAATGTTATACCAAAAGAGATTGATCAGACAGAGAAAGAAGAAACAACATGGCATGGTTATCAAGTTAATCCAAGTATCTTCACGAGTGCATTATATCCTAATGAAGTACATGCTGATTATGCTTTCTTACCATTTGGTGCAGGTGCAAGAAAATGTGTTGGTGATCAATTTGCTTTCATGGAAGCTACTATCATCTTATCTAACTTGATTCGTAACTTTGATTTCGAGTTTGCTATTGATCCGAAAGAAGTGGGTACTTTTACAGGAGCAACGATTCATACTCGTAATGGATTACCATTTCGTATTCATCGTCGTAAGGCTTGAAGAAGTAATGAATGAATGAGGAAGAAGTGGTAGGGTAGTAGTAGTAATGAAGTTACGCAAGGTAATACAATGAATTGGGTATGATAGAATAGTTTTGATTGTTAAGATTTTAATTGATTAGCAATGGGGAGAAATCAATTCCGAGTTGTTGTTTTTTGTTAACTAGACTAGACTAGACTAGACTAGACTAGTTAGTCTAATAGCAAAACAATGGTATCTATTCATGTATGTACAGTATACAACTCTCTATTACTACACCATCATTGTAAAACATACTACTAGTACATGATATAACTATACTAAGTACAAGTAGTACTAGTACTGTATATACTGTATATCATGTAAAACATACTACATGATATACTAGCTAGCACATGTACTAGACTAGTACTGTATGTACAGTATATGTATATCATGTAAAACATACTACATGATATAACTAGTACATGTACTAGACTAGAACTGTATATGTATATCATGTAAAACATACTAGTCTACATGATATACTAGCTAGTACATGTACAAGTAGTACTAGACTAGTGCTCTATGTACAGTATGTATATCATGTAGTAGTCTGTTGTTCGAGGAAGTAAACAGATTAGTTAATGTCCATTGACTACGAGTATATACAATCAATATAGACTACCGATAGTACGATTAGGATTAAACTAGAACTATTATGTCGAATAGTCTAGCTTAGTTAGTATCCAAAAAAATCGAGTTAGAAGGTTATACTGTAGGCTTGTTGGTCAAGCTGAGTGTTGCTTGAGTAGTACGAGTACTTGTTACAGCAGGAAGATGATGATGATGATGTGTAGAGCGAATCTTAGCGAGAGGTAGATGACTAATAGTACTAGCAATGACATCATTTCTATGAACTATAATACAAGGCGGAGGAGGCGACATCATTGTCATTTTGGTCACATGTTGTTGTTGTTGTTGTTCATTAATAGGTGCAAGTGTTCGTTTAGCTTTTAATAATGCTGCTGCTTCTCTTGCACGTTGTAATTCACGTTTTTTACGTTCATGTAATACATTTCCATTTAATACTTGCCATTGTTTATCAGCAGTAGTACCACTACCACTACCACCACCACTACTACTACCACTACCTTCTTCAAGTCCAACGTCCATAAAGTAGTTAATCGAATAGAGTTGTTTTAAAGCATCAATCTTCTCATTAGAAGAAAGATGATCATTAAATACATTTTTAGCTAATCGTTGACGACGTAATTGTGTAGCAAATTGTATAAAAGCAGCTTGTAGACGATGACTAACTTGAGCAATCTTCTCTACACTACCACTACTACCACTACCACTACCGTTGTTACCGTTATTGTTACCGTTATTGTCATTAGATCGTGTAGCAGTGACAGCTGCTAAGAACTCAACAAAGTCAACAACACCATTATGATTAACATCCATTGATCGAAAGAAATTAGTAATTGCTTTTGTATCTTGTGCACTATAACATTTCCCACCAATCTCAGGACAAGCATCGGATACAAATTTAACTGCTTGTTTTAATTCTGTTAGATCAATTTCACCTGATTGATCCACATCAATATTGTCAAAGAGTTGTTTGAGTTGAATAGCTATACCAGGCATAATATGTCTAGGAATAGCAACACTATTTTTTGGACGTCTTTTATTCATCCAACGTGTTGTATCAGAGTCCATAGAAGAGATGTATTTCATTACCTCATTGGTGAGAAGAGGAGGGTAGTTGTTGTTGCCTGTAGTAGCAGTAGTAGTAGTAGTAGCAGTGGGTAGTGTGGTGATTGAAGATGAAGATGATGATGAGGTAGTAGTTGTAGTTGTTGTAGTTATTGTACTATTATGACCAATTCCTTCACCTTCTTCATCTTCATTTTCATCGTCTAGTTTCAGTTTAGAAAGCTTACTGTTAACATGAGTTCTATTCATTCATCTATTTGTTTTATATTTAGAAGTAAAAGTGTCTGTGAGATTGATTGAATGGGAATTGTAGTGGTTCCAGAGGAAGAGTTTTCTTATAGAGTTAGTCTAGTTTAAACCTTGAAAATACTAGTTTATCTCTCTGGAAGTGCTTGCTTGCTGTGGTGAGGGTTTTATTGCAGAGTTAGTCTAGTTTAACTTATGAAAATGTTAGTTTATCTGTGTGAGCTGCTGCTGTCTGGCTGGGAGTGGTTGGGTGGTGGTTCAAAAGGGAGTTTTATCACAGAGTTAGTCTAGTTTAAACTATGAAAATACTAGTTTACCCCCCCGTTTGTGTCAAAAGATCCAACACATTAATTGACAAGGAAAAGATGAAAACAACAACAACAACGACAACAACGACAACAACGACAACGACAAGATTATTAGGATTAAGTCGTGATATTCTTCACTATATCTTACAAGAGTGGTTAGAATGGAAAGACATCTCCCAATGGGATCTTGCTTGTCTAGGAAATAATTGTCGTGGGGAATGGTTAGCAATCTTGGATGGACTGATTGTCCCTCTCTTACCACTTTCCCATGATAGTGACCACCCAGAAGAAGTCAAGACAAAAGTAGAATATTCTTGGACACTTCAACGTAAAATCTTTCCACGTGAATATCCACTTTGTCTATCCAAATTAGATGCTGCTTTACTTCCTATTGTAAACCTACAAGATGAACGAGCATTTACAACTATTCGATCTGTTGCTATCTGTCGTACTTTGTCTATCTTTCAGAATATTAACTATGCAGAGGATTGGCAAGTGAAAATCAGTCATTTTCTATCTCGTTGTGTTAATATTGAAAAATTACGATTAACAAGTTTTATTCTAAATCATGAACTAGTACAACTTATCTTTAATGATCATGTACCACCATTGAAGACTATTGAGTTAATCCATTCTGATCTCTTACTAACTAATTTTAATCATTTACTTTCCAAACATATTACAACGTTAAGACAGTTGACTATTAAAGGGAATTGTTTCAGTGTGGATCGAGCCGTGGAGTTTCTTCATCAACACTCTATACGCCTCACTTCACTTCATATCTATTGTGCTGACTCTCTTGGTCCCACTGAACAGTTGCTATTGGCTTATCTTTCTGCTAATGGAAAGGACTTGAAATACTTAGCTATTGAGAACAGCTTTGTCAGCAAAAGACCCACACATAATGTCCTCGTCTCTATTCTACAATATTGCCCACATCTCGAGTCCTTAACCTTTCGACTTGGCCCCGAGGAAGAGGTAGAATCAATACGTTGCTATGAGCTATATCAGACAGCATCAAGACTCCGTGATATTTCATGTGAAATGTTCTCCATCCATGTGAATGAGAAGAAAGGTATTGTCCGCTTTGAAGGTGTCTATTCCGCCGATGAAGATCACACAAAGTCATTACTACATGTATTGAAAGAAGGTTATCTATTAGCAATGAAAGGAGATCAAACCGAAATATCAAACAATGAGCTAACGAATATCATAGAGAAACTAGGTCCTTATCTTGTGTCATTCGAGGAGTTTGCTGTTGAAATGAATGACGATCTGGTCGAGAAGATAATGCAGACTTGTCCTCGTTTACATACCCTGGTTTTTACCCTGATCGACGAGGGTATCATCACTGACAGAGCATTGCAGGCAATCGCTAATCATGGTTCCAACATGAAAGATCTGGAGATTGTTGGTGAGAATAAAGTACTTTGGAGCGATGAAGCGGTAAGTAACATGATTGGATCATGTAGCTCTCTCGTCTCGCTGTCCATTCCTTTTGTGGGATACCAAACTGTCAAGGCTCTTGTAAGTTTGCCTAAGCTGCAGAACTTTGATCTCAGTTCATCGAATTGGAATGTTGACAAGATCTTGCAAGCGTTTTTGGAAGAAAAAGTGAAATGGCCAAACACTTTCCGTCATGGGAGTGTCTTCATGGTTGTAGAAGGATATCATGAAATGGGTGGATTGAATATTTTTACATCTGATTTTCGATCTCCTTTTGATTTGGAATGCTATCGATTGAATAGTATGGATGACAATGTTGTCTACCTCACTGTACAAGATGTGGCTGTGGAATGGTTTACCTTGCCTACGGACAGAATGACTGTATTTAAGGATGATGAGGACGAGGACGAAGAGGAGGAGGAAGTATGATTCTGTATGTTAATTGGTTTGTGAGATAGTGTTGTGTGCATTTGTGATGATCCCAGTAAACACGTTTGGTTAACCAGCTGGAGAGATTGGTGGACACTACACAGACTCACTCATCACCTCATGACGGCAAGATTAGACTAGACTAATGACCACCAAGAAGTACCCAGTAGTCTATTACCTCGTGTCGTGTGAATTGATAGCAATACTGCTGTAAAGCTTAACGCTAACCATATCCATTGATATTCACAACTGGTGATGAGCACAAGTCATTCTTGTGACGTCAGCAAATGATCATCAGTCATCACTCATTTCCGATTTCCATTGCTACTCACTTCTCCTCCACTCACTCCTCTCATGACGACTTAAGTTAACATCCCCAAGCCTTTAGACACACGCACGCGCTTCTGTTTGTGATGTTGAAGGTCCCGGTTCCGTCCATCTTGCATGTTCAACTTGAACTTCTCCACCGACTCCTTCCAACGCGTTTCTTCATGTGAAAAGTCTTCCTTTATACGGAAAAGTCATCCAAGGTCTAGATTCTAGCCCTCTGGAGTTGAAGTCCCCCCCACCGCGTACGTACCTCTGTGGAGAGGGAAGTACGTACGCCAAGGCAGCAAAACATCGTTTGAGTCGCTTGGAACTTGGGATAGTGACGAGGATCAAAGGAAAGTACGACCATTTTAAGTACCGTATCGTTGAATTGGGATTGATTAAAAGCAAGCTACCTTTCATATAGGATATGTTATCATCAGAGTAAAAAAGAAGAATTTGATTGAAGAAATTTTATATTAAAAAAAAAACGAAAATTGTTTTGACGAACCTTTTGTGGAGTGGATTTTTTGTTTGTCTAAAGAATAAAAGAAAAGAAAAAATCCTATAAGCAATAAAGAGGACAAAGCAATAAAACAAAGCAAACAAGAAGTCATTCTTGTATTAATACCAACAAGGTTCATTCTATATTTTCCCCCTTCTGGAACAAACACACACACTCTCTCTCTCTATTGCCTGACGGGAAGAAAAGGAAAGGTAGTAAGAGTCATCACCAAGAAGAACCGACGAGTCCATTGCCCTCCACTACTACTACTACCACTACCAATCAATCGAACTTGTTGATTCTATCATTTAAAGAAGAACATGATTCCCACCATGTTTGTCAAGGAACATCCTTATGCACGTTATGCCTCTATGGCTCTCCCTCCTGCTGCAGGAAGTCATCACCATCATCATCCACATCCTCATCATGTCGGAGTTGGTCCACCAACGGTTCATCTTCGTCCAGGAGAATATCCTGGTGTACATCATGATGCACAAGGACTACTTGCTGTCTCACACAGTGCTTTAGAGATTCCACCTAATGCTAATATTGATGCCATCTTACAAGTTCATCGAAGAAAAATGTTAAGACGAGCTGCTAATCGACGATCAGCTCAACTCTCTCGTGCACGAAAGAAGGTAAACTAAACTAAGCTATGCTAACACTGTATAGAGTGAAATGTGATTGATTGACTGAATGCTATGTGTTGTTACCACTGTTAACTAGGCACATTTAGAAGATTTGAAAGCGGAGAATAGTCGATTACAACGACTAGTGGATGTATTAGATTCACAACCAGAGTTAATATTCTGTGTTACATCACAAGGAAGGATAACCTATGTTTCAGAACGAACGATTAACTTTATCAAGATTATTGGTAGGCAAATCAATATCATCATTCTTCTTTTTCTTCTTCTTCTCTCTTAAACTGTTATGAGTCATTGAACGTGAATTAATGAGGTTTTGAGTATTCTTGTATATCTATCTATATAGGTTTGTCATACTTACACTCTGATGTACACATGTGGTGCATGTTGTGTACTGTGTCTGTGTGATATATGGTATATCTGTATGTATGTGTGTATGTATCTTTCTCTCTCTCTCTCCCTGTCTGACTATACAAGCCAAGTAGCTACTGTAACTCGATCTGATCCATTGTATTGCTTCTTGTGCTTCTTCCAGGAGAGGATAGTGATGAAGATCCCGTTCACCTCTCACAGATCTTAGCGAAAGAGTCTGTGGATAGTGTACTAGATGCCATTGCAAGACTTAAAGTGATGTCTTCTAATAAGACAACAGAGAATGACCTTAACCTTTTGTTTTCTGTCAAGGTAAGAGCCAATGATGATACTACCATCACTACTACCAACAATCCAACAACAACGACAACAACAAGAAGACTAACGACAATGACAATGGATCCGTTGTTGTTATCGCAGGAGGTGTTCTTTCAAGATGCTTCAGGACAGCAGGTTATGGGTTATTTGAGATGCTCTAAAGTTCATCGTAGAACTACTTTCCAAGAACTTGCTAACTCGGTTGTCAATGGTAATGGTGCCTCGGTAGGAGGAGGTAATAGTGATGATCCATCAACTGTTGCTATGTCCACCTCATACCATTCTCTCCCACCCGCTAAGAAAGCAAAGACCAGACCAGGTAGTAGTATTAATGGCAATGGTGGTGGTAGTAGTAGCAGTCAATTCCACCACCATCAACATCAACAGCATATTTTGGGATTACCAATTGCTCCAACACCATGTCCTTCTCTTGCCTCGGAAAGTGCCAAACTGGATCCTAATAACGACAATATGGATGTGGTATCTAATGGTAATAGTCTATCCAATGGTGGTACTGGTACTGGTGAGAATGGTAGTAGTAGTAATGCAGATTGGAATCTCTCCAATTTCAAGTTATTAACAGATTGTGTGTCTTCCTTGACAAAAGAAGATCTTCTTTCTATTCCTCCCAAGGCTATTGTTGCTGCTCATAATGGTCATGGTAATGGTCAACTGAGTAATGCAGATAGTAATGATAATAACTCGACTGCTAATAGCACATCGAATAGTGGAAGTGGTGGGAATACTGCAGTCAATAGTAAGAAGTATCATAAGACATCATCTTCCAAGAGTATAAGTAGTAGTGCTGGAACTTCTTATGGTGCAGGAGTCGTTGTTGGTGTTGGTGGTGAGAATAGTGTGACCACTATGTTGAACGACTCCATCACTAGCAGTAGTGGTAGTAACAACGGCTATGATGATGATGATGAGTTTGTCTGTGTCATCCGTACAGCTGATGAATACTTCTCACCACATCGATCAGAACAAGATTTGCGTATGTTCTCAGTTCTCTCACCAGCTTCTATTGCAGCACATGATCTTATTATGCGTCAACAACATCATCAACAACAGCGTGGTGGACAAGGAGGAGTAACAAGTAACAATGGTGATGTAGACTGTCGTCAAAGCTCACCTCATGATTCAGATTCCAGTGGAGGTAAGTCCATATCATGACTAGACAGACGTTTCCAACACACATCTAATAATCATGTATCAACAACTGTTGGTGAGATTAGTAGCCAAGCATACGTTGAGCTCTGTGACAAGTACAAGTGGGAGTGGTAGTTTCTCAGGTCAGACGACAAAGAATAATGGTACTTCCTCAGAGACTGGTTCAGAAGATGCTATGAATGAGAATGAAAATGATAACGAAACTGGCGAGACGGACTCGAATTGATCGGATCAGATCAACAACAAAGTGTTATTTTGTCTGTGTGCTTCTTCTTCTTCTTCTTCTTCTTCTTCTTCTTCTCTTGTATCTTAGCAATAACAACAACTTGTGTATATATTGGAAAAGTAGAACCTTCCGATTTTATGCTGTGTGTGTATTGACTTGGACAGTTTGGTTTTACATAAAAACTCATCATTGTGTTGTGGTTTGATGTCATCATACATTTGTAAGAGAGAATGAGAGAGACCGAGAGAGATTGATTCTATGAAGGGGAAAGCGACAGAATATGTTTGCTCAACCGACTGACTGAGTGAGTGAGAACATAGTAGTCATTGTTATGACTAGTAGATAGTCTACATAGGCTATGTGGTGTGTTTATCTTCACTGTACTGTGGACGAGGCAGATGTGTTACTGCACTGTAGTGTTTGTGGGAGGATAGCATTGTTGTATACTATCGGTGTTTTGACTTGTCTCTCTCTATCTCTCTCTTATCATGTGGCACAAACCATATCCACCTACCCTGCTGCATTAACTCTATATACTACACCTCGACGCCTACTACTGTATCTACAGTATTATCATCTCTAGATACTTATCTTTGATGTGATGTGTGAAACAAACAAACAAACAAACACTTCACTTGCATTCTTCTGCTAGAAGAACCTATAAGCACAACTAACCACACAATATAGATATAGATAGTGGTTTGTGATACTAGTCTACCTCTACCGAGTCACCATTACTAAAGTGTGTAGCGGGAGAGCAACGAGGATAAGCCATTAGACGACTTTTGGCATCGTAAGATATGAGATTAAACTTCGATAATGTACCTTTCAGTCTCCCATACCAGCAATTAGACGACTTTTGGCATCGTAAGATATGAGATTAAACTTCAATAATGTACCTTTCAGTCTCCCATACCAACCCTCAAGAATCAACGAAATCAACACGTATGACTTTGCCCCAGTGACCACTACCACCAGCAGCAAGAGGAAGGTCAGACTTGCTCAGTGAGTTCAAATGGATTGAAAACTAAGTCGTGCTGATGTTCGCGTGGCTGGCTGGCTGGCTGGCTACTCGTCGAGAGATTCGTCAAGTTTGTTGTGTTGTTGTATGCAATCTGACGCAAGCAATTGAAACACAAACACAGATGGAGAAGATCAGCAGAGACAACCAGAACAGAGGATCAACTTGATCAGCTTGAAAGTGTTGTTTTTATGACATAGACTATTCCCGATACACGGTGAATACAGACATTATTCACCCACCCTGTTGTCGAACCACACTGGAGGAGTTGATGTCACATGTCACTGCCATACTCCTGCTGGTGCGTGTGGGTGGGTGGGTGGATGATGCACCCACTATCATCCTCTCCCTTGCTCCTCATGAGCAGAGATATCGAGACATGAGAATAGGAAAGTGCTACAACTTACCAATGCTCATGATTGGTCATAACAATGAGTCAGTCGTTGGCATTCAGTGGAGCAGTAGTTAACCATTCTACAACATTCCCGGGAGGAGGGGGGGGGGTCAGGCAGCAGATACAGTACTAGCAGTTTGAAAGGCAATACTGACCTCATTGTGAATGTCACTACCACTACCACCACTACCACTACCACTACTATCACCATTACTACTAATACTGGATGGTCTAGATGATCTCTCTAATTACCCAACACACTCTCTTCCATTATCATCTTCTTGACTTCCTTCTCTAGTGTTTTCACTATGTTGATGAGTTACAGTATCCATGAGACTATCTTCTTCATTGAACCTCTTGTACCTGGTCCAAACCACACCAAATCAATCGGTCAGAGACGAGGTTTTAGTGTGAGTTACAAAGGCACACCTGCTGTTAACTCAGTTACATTATGTGAAAGAGTTCATTTTCGTTCGGGTTTTCGGTCAGATCAAATGCTCGACAGTGGAGAACAAGCGATCACTCATAGTAACCCCGTTGATAAGACTAGGATCATGATTATGATCATGACTATGGCCAGAGATGTATGGAATACAATAGTGCAGATCCTCAACAACAATAAGTGATAGTTCTTGTGTTATAGGGAATTAGATCGATTGATGTCCATTGGATCCATATTGTCAAGTTAATCAAAAGGGATCATGTGCTTTTAGTTTTCTTCTCTAGTTAGTCCCTCACACACACACACACACACACACACACACACACACTTCCCTTGTCTCTTGGAACACTAACACCAACACTAACAGAAGTCACAGGGTTGGACTACACACTGAGAGAGTCTCTTGGTTTGTTTCAAAGCACAACTATTTCATCTCAATCCAAAGTAGCAGTAATGCTAAAGTTACACTTACACTTACCAACCAGTAATTTAACGTTTTTGAAGAAAGTGGAAGATATGTTCATGTCAGAGATCTGATGGATTCCCATATTGATGATCAACTGAAGAGAGGCAAAGCAACAACTGAATGGTCATTTGAATGGTCATTTGAATGGTCATCATCAAAACAGACCAAACACTCGTCCTCAGTGTTCACAGTGTGTATAGAGGGGACTGGTTCATCTCCCTCTCTTGTTCCTCCTCGCCATGGTCGTCATCCTCTCTACATGTGTTTGAAGTGAGGAAGACTGCATAATTTCCATTACAGCCTGTCGCATCTGTTCAATACAAGATCCTGTACTAACAGAAGACAAAGCTTCTACTGTCAATCCCCTCCCCACCCCCTTTGCAACTAATCCAAGAGATAAGGATAAGGTGATGATCTCTCAAGCACTCCTCCTCTTCCACTACTGACTGACCACAGCGATCACTCTGTCAGCCAGCCAATCGAATAGTGATTCCCACAATATGACCCATATACTAGTATGTACTAGACTACAGGCATTAGTCGAGATGACATATTGTTGGTACTATGATTGACCCCTTAGAATAATACGATTGATCTCTTTGACTACCGGTACTTGCTCGTTGTCATCATCATAGGATTGGGAACGTTCTGATTTCAGCTGTATTTGGTGGTGATTATAATGCCTTCAACTGCATTATTAACTAACATAGATAGACACAGTGTCACCCAGCTGGTCTCTGTCAACACTACTATTAGAGCTTGCAGTGTAGAGAAGGTACTGCTTCTTCACAAGGTACAGTACTTTCTAGACCAATCTTGAAGTGTCACTTCCAAGACAAAACCAAAGAAGATCGCCGCCCGAAATATGGCCAAATCATCAATTCGTCCTGGCCTGATCTGCCACAGGTCAACGAATCAAATTAATGGAGTATGGATAGACTTCGATGATAATAAGAGATGAAAAGTCACAGCAATGGTGTCTTAAGGTGCTTAATATAGACAACTATTCCCACTATTTACAAGGTTCCTCACAGCAAAGCTAAAACTTTCAATGGGTGAAATTTAATGGAGCCTGTTCAAACCCCTTCTACAACATCACTTTTTGTAACCTTGGAAGACCAGTTGATTATTCTCTTTTTAATATATGGTTTGCGTTATAATGTAGTGTTTTCTTTTCTTCTCCATGAACTCTTTATTGAAAGAACATTAGTTCATTCTATAATCACGACAAAACAAAAATAGCTAAAATAGTCTGAAACAAATCCACAGCAGCAGCACAGAAAATAGAAACGAGGGCGAGGAAACCGAAAACTGTTTGTTGCTGTGCCCCGACATTCTTCACAATAACTTTCGAAGGAAAGAGAATCTTATATGAGACCCTTAGTTCAATCGACGTGAAATTTCAAGAGCAATCCATTTCGATTTGCAGAATGTTCAAAACGTCGAAAACCAACGAGAAAAGCGCCAACTCCAAAAGCGAAACGGCAGGGAAGGCGTGAAGGTCAAGCACCGGCGTCTGTGTCGTCGCAACGGCTCGTGTCTTCTGCCACAACTGAACAAGCAGAGTTCCAGAGTTGATTGCCTTCAATCTCCACATCCCTCTAGACTAACACAACTGAACCTATCCTGCTGCTAACAAAATAGACATGTTGCGGGCCTCGTTTCTTGTCCTAATCGTTCTACAGCTTCTAAGGCACTCATTCGCTGACTCATCGGATGCTATGGCGCAATTCAATTCCACGCTAAGGGTAGTGGTGTTCATTCATGTGGCCAAGAAAAACTTCCACACTAGGTTACATGCTTCTAATGTGACCTGGCTAACCAATAGACCCAAATGGGCGGATGTATATTTATTCAACTTGGTTCGGGAGGGAGCTGCTCCGATGCCGATGGAGACTATTCTGATCGATTCAAACGAACATGGACACAATTCCAATGAACAGTATTTCAAGACACTGAAGATTTTATTTGATCGATACAAGGGAGACTCAGCAGCTGCTTTGAAGAACACGTGGTATGTGAAGCTTGACGATGACTCTTATGTACATTGGCCCGCTCTACATGCTGCTTTGTTTAGCGTCTTCAATGCATCTGATACTCTTCCAAGACCTCTGTATTATGGAAACTGTGGATGCAAGACCACTCGTAATATTTGTAAGATAGATCCGATGGTCAATTGCACTCTAATTTATCAAGTCCCATCCTTCGACTACATCTGCGGAGGTAGCGGGATTCTCCTCAACCATGAGCTTACTCGACGCCTACTAGACTATGAACTATCGGTAGGTTGTCCATATTCATTGGAGGA
This sequence comes from Ochromonas danica, assembly GCA_015146655.1. Lineage (NCBI taxonomy): Eukaryota > Chrysophyceae > Chromulinales > Chromulinaceae > Ochromonas > Ochromonas danica. Next base: position 65,472 of record VKHL01000131.1, read on the forward strand.
TATTACGGTGGGTCATTGTATATTGACGATGAGTAAAGGCTCCATAACATGCACCGACAATAGACACAGCTTCCGCTCGCTGAACAACATTTTCTCCGTGCGACACTACAATCATGTGCGACATGATCCTGCTGTCCTTGGCGAGATTGCTATTTGGGAAACCAGTTACAAGAACGAAGTATATGACATGCATGAGTTGTGGAGTTATTACTATCCGAAGACACACGCAGTGAACAAAGATCATCAATCAGTGAGCTCTGAAGTGAAATAATGGTTGATCGTGCGTATCATGATCGGCTCGTGTTTTGCAAGGCCATTAAGGCTTTGCCATTTCCTTCACACTATTGAAAGGCTGAGATTATCACAGCTTACCATTTCTGTTAGAGAGGGCTGAAAATCCGAAATCCAAAAACTTCTATTCTGCTCCATAGAGCTTATATGCTGCTTGTAAATTATTATGTGAAGGAAAATACGACATTTTAGTCGGTATTCTGAACTGTTGTGCGTGAATTATTGAGAGAACTATATTAATATTAATTAGTCACAACAAAACAAAACGGAGTGGTTTGAATTGATTTGAAACTCTTGCTGTCAATTAGATAGAGACATCCTATCCTCTTCATTTGAGAGAGTGCATTTGTATGCAATTGATTTCTATATGTTAGACTAATCAATTCCGGGAATTGTCATCATCACAACGTCACAACATGTGGCACTACATGTATAGTATATATGTTGCAAACAGCAGATCAGAAGAAGAGGCACGACTTGAACTTTATTTTCCATAAAACAGATTTTCGACACCTAAAGTAGGGGTTTTCCAGCGGGTGCTGTGTTACGGGGAAGATTATTATTATTATTTACGTGGGGTTGGTGAAAAAGTGGGGTGTAGGGTGGTTCCAGGCCCACGCCCAGTGGGCTTAGCAGGCCCTCTCGCCCAGATCTGGGCGCCCCTAGGCCCACAGGCCCAGGCCCAAGGGCCTGCATTCACCACATAGAAAGCCAGATTACCGGAAAGGCGCCAGATTACCAGATCGGGCCCCACTGTGGAAACGCAGGCCCATGGGCCTGTGGGCGCCCAAAAGTGGGCGCCCAACCCAAGGGCCCGGGACTGGGCTCAGGGCGCCGAACCACCCTAGTGGGGTGGGGAGGGATTTAGGATTAACGTTAGATTGGTGTGAAAAACACTGAAAAAGTTCAACAATGATGATATCTTTCAGTTTATCACCTCCCTATAATAATTGAACTCTGCGGTCATAATCAAATACCTTCTTGCCTCTTAGTATCCTTTCACATCTTAGGAATGACATCTTTAGTATGGTTTTTACTTGCTTTCGTGGTTATCCTTCAAGTAATTCAAGAAGGAATTCATAGTGAAGCTAGTCAAACACTTGATGATGCCTTCGCTATCCCTCCAGCCACTGTGGAAGAATTGGATAAGAAGGCCTATCTTGGCAGATGGTAGGCAGACGATACAGACCTCCTCACTCACCTTGCTTGACCATTTCCTACAGCTAATACAATGATGGGTGACCTGTGTGTATGTATAATAGGTACCAGGTCTATGCATCCTTGGTGCCTAATGTAACATTTGAACAGTATGGCTATTGTGTGACGGCGGATTATTATCCAACCAATATTGAAGGTGCAGCTTTTGGAGTCACTAATGCTCAAAGGTGATCACCCCCCACCCCCTCCTGTGTTGTATTGCATTTCTAGTTGATTATAGTAACACTTGTTCACTTGTAGACTTTACGGTCCTAAGGGAAAGCTGAGGTCAGTCAATGGCTATGCTACAGGAACATCTTCTCCTGGGAAATTCCTCATCACTTTCGACACTTCCAATACTAATAATGAAGAAGATTTGACTGAAGTTCATGATCATGTATTGAATTTCCAAGATAACAATGATGATAAATCACGACGTGGTCACTACTGGGTAATCGATCTTGGTCCTGTTGTAGATGGTAAATATGATTGGTCAGTTGTTTCAGTGCCTTTTGGAACTTCTCTGTATATCCTAGCAAGGGATGTTGAGAAATTCCGAAGCCAATACGAGTCTCAAGTATTGGAGGATGTCAAGAAGAAAGGATTTAAATATCCATTTAACAAGCCTTTACCTACCTATCAATCCAGTGATTGTGACTATGCTCCTCAACCAGAGCCCAGTCTTAGCCCTTCATCTGCACCTGCCACTTTTGATGACAACTCTGCTACTGGCTCTGACTGACACTACTAGTCTAGGTTAACTATACTATACTTGTAAACTATTACAAATACTTGTTTCTAATAGGAGAAAGCTTAGTTGACATATCACAACAACTTACATTAGCAAAGGAGAAAGATGCTTCTTTGATTTATTTACACATCGAAAGCTCTCCTTTTTCCCTTTTATTACATAAAACTCCTCCATGATGAAGATCATTCAACAACAACAAAGAGATAATAAACATGCTATTCAAATCTATCCAGCAGAAACTGAGAGAACAAGATAAGCGCACGTGAAGAAGAAGAAGAAGAAGAAAGGTCAAATAGCTTGTAGCCAACCAATCCATGACTTCAATGCCTATGATTGAAGCAAACTGTACCATCAAGATCAATCAGTACTTATGTCGACCAAAGCCTGTTCCCCCACTGAGCTGACTGCCTCCACCTAGGTTGCTATTGTTACCCATATTACTACCAGCATTACTGTTGTTGGTGTTATTGTTATTGGTGTTGTTAGTCATCACACCAAACTGAGCAAGACGACCAAATCTTGATGCTCCTGCACCACCACCACCTCCTCCTCCTCCGCCACCATAGGCATTTGATCCCATGCCACTATTGTTATTGTTGAAAGCAGACGAAGTACCACCACCACCACCTCCTAATGGCATGGCATTAAGATCATGTAGATTGCGTAACAGACTATTCCCTCCTCCTCCTCCTCCTCCCATACCTCCTCCTCCAAAGTTACCCAATGGTCTAGAAGCCATAGAATTAGTTGTCGAGTTCGTCGAAGGCTGTAGAAAGGAAGACAGGATATCTCCATTACCACCCCCTGCACCACCGCCACCATAACGTGGTGCTGCATTACTACCACCCATCCCTCCTCCTGCTCCTCCTCCACCACCACCACCCATGGAAATATTGGTATTGGATTGTATTCCAGGTTGATAACGAGCTTGTTTAGTATATCTAAACCATATCAAAACAATGAGAATGAATGAAACAGAAAGAGAATATGAGATTAGATGGTCCTTACCGACTAACTTCATCCATGGCATTGTTAGTGTTATTAATACCTCCAAACGTATTGATTGATGATGGATTAGCATTTGCTAAACCACCACTACCATTACCAAGTCCACCACCAGTCTTAGCACTGGTTGTACCTAAACCTAATAATGAGTTAATCTCTTGTAAACCATATTCATCATGTTGTTCTTCTTCTTTCTTCTTTCCTCCATGATGAGAAGCAGAGATAAGACTTGGTTGATACTCTCCTCCTCCTGCTAGACCGCTTCCAATTGGATTGTTATTAACAACATTATTGTTGTTGTTGTTATATAAACTTTGCATTGAAACAGGTTCACCTGCTAATTTCTTTTGAACATATACACCTTGTGTACGTGCTGGTTCAATAATTTCATGTAATAGATTGACTTCTTCAGGAACAATATGGTGATTCCCATTATTGTTATTATTATTATCCATGGAGGATGATTGTTCTCTTTGTAAAGCTCGACTTTCTTCCAGTAATTCAGCTTCTGATTTCTGTAAAGGACGACGTGTAAATGTCGAAGCAGCTGCTGGGACAGTGACAGTGACAGGACCACTACCACCACCACCACCAGATGTAGCAGATGAAACTTGTTCAGGATTGGATAATGGAGCAGGTAAAGAGTTATTCACCTAAAGCATATCATCATTAGACCATCTGTTTAGACATGTCAAACAAAGGAGGGTTTATAGTACTTACTTGAAAGAAAGAATACTGTAAGACTTGTGAAGCTGTTGGTCGTTGTTGAGGATCATATAATAACAAATCCTATAGACACATACATATGAACGAACAATGAGATCAACAAGGTAAACAGACACACACCCAGTACACACACAGACACATGTACACAGACACACACACCCAGTACACACACAGACACATGTACATACACAGACACACAGACACACAGACACACAGACACAGACACACACACACACACACAGTACACACCCAGTACACAAACCCAGTACACACACAGACACATGTACACAGACACACACACACACACACACACACAAAACAATGTCATAAAGCTAACCTGTAGAAGTTGTAGTCCTTCAGGCGAAGCATGGGGAACTATCTGTCCCAATGGAGTGGGCACAAACTGTGGAAAGCGAAATTGCATTTGAGCTGCAAGTTTCATACCTTCTGGCCATGAACGCATGGTAGGAGAGCCTAAAATAGCACAGATCTTATAGATTTCATCTGCTTCTGATGAACCAGGAAAGAGAGGTCGAAGAGTATACAATTCTGCTAGAATGCCTCCACATGCCCATTGATCAATAGGTGAGTTATAATTAGGAGAACGTAGTAAGACTTCTGGTGCACGATACCTAATAAGCACAACAATTCATTAACAACAATCACCATCGAGATGAACACACACACACAACACAGTAATAATGGTAATGGTAATAGTCTAACCATCTCGTAGAGACATAATCGGTAAATGGTGGTTTTGATCGAATCTCACGTGCCAATCCAAAATCTGCTACTTTAACAATATCTCCCTTTACTAACATATTTTCTGGTTTAATATCCCGATGGAAAAACCCATGCTTATGCATAAAGGCTAAACCTTGAAAGATCTGATACATGATATTACGAATATGTGATTCAGGGAAAAGTCGATCACGTTGTTTCATCAACTCATAAAGATTTCCTTCCATATATTCAAAGACAAAGAAAAGTTCATCATTTTCACGAATAACTTCACGAAGTTTGATGATATTTGGATGGTTTAACTTCTTCAAACTCTAATAGCATGACAACAACAGCAACAATAACAACGACAACAACAACAGTAATGTGTGTTAGTGTGATTTACAATCACTTTAACATCAATTAGATTACCTTGATCTCTCTTAACTGCATACATTCTTCCCAATTATAAAACTTCTTCTTCATTTTCTTAATAGCCATCTAGATCATTTCCATTCCCAAACAACAACAACAACGACAACAACAACCAGACGATAAGATAAGACAACAAGACTGTTAGTGAGTAATGAACGACACCATGAGATTTGCCTGAGGGACATAGTCTCACTTACCACTTCTCCACTCTGACGATTTACAGCTTTAAGGACAGATCCATAAGTACCATCACCCAGTTGTTTGGTGACCTTATAGCGGTTCATCTTGTATGATTTGAATGTTTGTTGATAAAGAGAAGAGAAACAACGGGAAATGAAATGAAATTCAATCCAACGAAATTCTGTACTAGTGATTGGAAATATCTACTTCAAAAGGAATGATGATATACGAGTAGTCCAATGGAGGAATAAAGTGATGGTGAATATATATGTAGAGAGAGAGATCAATAACAATGGAGAGAATGAATGCCTACCAGGGTTTGACCCATTTCTTCTCATGCTCTCTGCCATGGAAAGTCTGATTTCTTGAGTTAAAACCTTCCTTTTCGAATGACCACAAAACCGCCGTTGTACAAGACATGTAAAAGATTAACTATGAGGTTTAGACAAGGTGTATCGATCTATACAAAAATCTGACTCTCTTTTGCACATTACTTCATCAGAAGAAAAAAAAAACACTGTAGAAAAAGTTGCCTATATTGTTTATGGAGTGTTATATAATCAATTAAATCGTCCATCCATCATTTCCCAATCAAACGGGATGGGAATTTGATATCAAAACTCGTCATTATCGACTTCAAAGTCCAATATTGAGTTTTTCAAACCAAACTCACGGGACTTGTAGTGGAGAAATCGATTTTCTCGACTTTCATTAAACTCGATTAATTTCAAGTGAACCATTTCCTTCAAATTATCAGTTTTCACCCTCAAAAAGTGAGTTTTGAATCGCTCTACCGAGGAGGTGCAAGTGTAAGTGTGGTGCTGTGCCCCTCTCTGTGTAAGTGAATGGAATCACTCATGGTTCTCATTATTGTTCCTCTGCCATATTGCTTCGATCTGCTCTGACTTGGTCTCTTGCTCTCATTTCATTTTTATATTGAATTGTTCTTTTAAGTTGGTCATCTGAATTTATTTGAAAAGAAAGTATCTTTTGTCAGACAACCGAACCATATTCCCACAAAAGCAATCGTATTTTTATGTCATCGAGAGGAGTCATCATGACAACTTCTCCCTGCTGCTTTCATCGTCTTGTTTTCTTCATTTATTTTCTTCTTCTTCTAGGGAAGACTTATGAAGGTCCAGCTGATTCATCATCAGTCTATGGTGGTAACAATCCTGTCTTCACGGTGGCGGGGTATACCGATGACACTGTTGACAGACTTGCCAAGAAGATGGATATCCCAGCGAGTGTTGCCTCATTAACCTATCCTACTGCATTTCATTTTGATGGCCAGGGAAATATCTATATCGCAGATAAGACTGCTATCTGGCTGTATAATGCTAGCACAACTACGATGAGCATCTTCATTGGTGGTGGTATTGATCAGATTGGGGAAGGAGTAGTAGCCACTGATGTTGCGATAACAGATACTCGAGGAGTAACAGGTGATAGTTATGGAAATATCTATTACAGTGATTTTGAAAGATGTGTCGTGCGAAAATATGATATTACTCTAGGCAGAGTCTCAACAGTTGTTGGTGTGCTTGATGACTGTAATGATCGTGCACGAAATGGAGACTTTGTTTTGAGCGACGTTCGGCTTAATCGTCCATGGGGAATCTTTTACTCTGAATTAACCCAATCTCTGTTTATTGCTGTGAGTGCTTCTAACTATGTCTTGGAGGTTGATTTCAACGGTGGTGTCGGCACGGCCAGGTTTGTCCTAGGACAATGGTCAAGCACTGGTGGGAACAGTCCAAGTAATGACCTAGCACTGTTCACAATAATGAGAAAGCCTATTGCAGTCTTCGTTCGTAAAGATGGGGCTTCCAATACGTTATATTGTGTAGATTCTGGTGGTAACCTAGTCCGCACAGTTGCGTTGGGAAGTGGTGCCAATGCCTTCATCGCTATCGGCAAAGCCGGCTCTTCTGGTTCGTCGGGCGCCGATGGACAATCGCCAACAGACACTAGCATTAACCAACCGATATGCGCAGCTGTGAATTCAGTTGGAGATCTGCTTGTTGTCGAATCTTCCAATATTATTCGTCGAGCATCGGCTTCTGATTCAAAAGTATATACAATAAGCGACATTGCTGCTTACGTTATAGGATCTAAGATGCCAACATCAACTGTTAATTTCACTACAATATTGGGCTGTGGATTGGATTATGATGATAATCTCGTTGTATCCTCGCAAGTCGGCTCTACAATAATCATCTGGAAGATTGTTACACCATCTCTTGATGGTTCGCGAGTGGAGGCTCTTGTGGGCTACATGGGTGGAGTTACTATTCCAGCTCAGTGGCTACCTTTAAGTACTGGCGGTAATATTGCCATGTGGTCAGATACTCGGAAGAACCTGTACGTGGTTGATGGTGTTTCTAATGGAGTTCACAAGATTGATACGACTACTAATACATCATCGTACTATGCTGGTGGGTTAATTGGAGGATATGATGGTGGTGGATTGGCAGCGACATTGAGTAGAATGAATGCTCCCAATCAAATTGTAGGTGATACCCTGGGCAATCTTTATATCTATGATAGCAAGAATGCGATGATTCGAACAGTCGGAACTGATGGCGCATTGTATGATTTAGCCGGCGGTGGTATTATATATGGAGTGCATGCAATGGCTTATGATTCAAGTCGTAATTGCCTCTATTTGGGGCGAGAAGGGTTTGCTCAAAAATTAGATATTGCAGGTGATCGGTTAGGGTTATTTTTTACTGCTCAACTGACCCATACTGCTTCGAGCTTTTGGGTGGATTCATTCTTTAACGTATATGCTACGGATATTCTAACTACCACGTTAGTCCATTATCTCAATATTAGTGGCAACGCAATGAAGAACATTCCGTATTATTCTTCTCCATTTACGAATAATCCCCTCTGTTGTCCTATCGTGACACTTTGTGGTGATTACCTCAACAATCTCTACATAATGTATGACAACTTCTCTTCTATTATGATGATCGACTTTCAGAGTAAGCATACTTCCAACGTCTTCGGAAGCAGTGATAAACAGCTGGCAACAGTAATACCAGGTGAATTTGTACGTCCTACTGCAGCCATCAAATTCCCAGTTGCATGTTATTCTGACACTCGTTCCAACTCTTTCTACTTCGCTGAAGTTATTGGACAGAATGCAAGAATAAGAGCGCAGTTGAGAGGTTTTCCTGTTACAGCAAGTCCTTCAATGTCACCAACTAAAAAACCTACACCTCAACCTTCCGTTCGACCATCAGGTCAACCATCAGGACAACCATCTGCCCAACCTTCTGGTCAACCATCAGGACAACCTTCTAACCATCCTTCAGGTCAGCCTTCCAGCCAGCCGAGTATGGTAACTCCTCCGACTGTTCCATTTACCAAGTACATCAAACCGTTGGCAGGGCTACCAACGGATGGACATTTTGGAGATGGAGGTCCTCTACGAGAGACTTTCCTCGAATCTCCTGGTGGCATTTATGTAGATACCTTGGGCAATCTATACATAATGGATGTACACCATCTTCGAATAGTGAATGCTACTACTAATTTGATTTCCACTTTAGCTGGGGGAGGCAATTCGTCAGAAAGTGAAATCCCTGGGCACCAGATGGAGATTGCCTCAGGTTGGGGAATAACTGGAGATCTGGAAGGAAATATTTACTTTTCCGATCGCACACGACATCAAGTCTTTCTTTACAGACCTTCAACTGGCCTGGTTTTAGCCGTCGTGGGAATCAATAGACAGCTTGGATATTCAGGAGACGGAGGTGCTCCTTCCTCTGCGATGCTCAATGCGCCGTTTGGCCTATTCTATTATGATGTACGCCAGTTGTTATATATTGCAGATACGAGTAACAATGTTATCCGATATGTTGATTTTGCGGTGACAAACACCATTGAAACGTTGTCTGTCAATTCAGTCGATCCTTCTTTGGCGACGAGTTTTCTGAATCCAGTGGATGTTTGGGTAGGTACGATGAACGATGTGCTTTATATTGCCGATTCCGGGCAAAGTCGCATTGTCCAGGTTAACCTCGGCAGTAACTACATGATAGTGGTTGCAGGCAATGGCACTAATCTGAGGAGCTCGTTGACAAGTCCTGAGTTGTATGCCAGGGAGTTGACAGGGAGTATTGTGGCAACATCCGGTGCTATTCATCGTCCACGTTGTGTTTGCGGTGATGCATATGGTAATATCTACTTCAGCCAGGTCTTGAATCAAGGCTTCTATCGTGTCAACCTTCCCACAGGTAAATTGACTAGAATAGCGGGAAATCGGGATAGTGTTCTTCGTATGACAAATGCATCAGCTACAAGTGTTTTGCTTGGAGGGACTGTGTCATCATGCAAAATTGGCGTAAACGGTGATCTGTTCTATTTGGACGATGGTCAAGGCAGTACTACAAAAGGTGCTATTTGGAAGATCTTCTCTGCTTCTTTTGCGACCCCGACAAACAAGCGTATAGAAGTATTGCGGGGTTATGTCAGAGGGGTCAGCTTGCCTTCGACCAGTGTTTCCTTGGGTTGCATTGCGTCTATTTGGGGAGATGATTTGGGACATTCCCTTTACCTCGCTGATCCTTGTAGCTCAATCATACATAGAATCCAATTGTCTGATCAGTCTATTTCCATTTATGCTGGGACTGGTGTTCGTCGCAACAGCAAAGATCAATACAATAGCACCCAATCGGTGTCCATCACACCTCTCAACCAACCTATGGGAGTTGTGGGCAGTAATATACTAAATGACAAGAAGCTCTATTTCATTGACTATGCCAGTCATGCTGTCTATTCGATTGACCAAACTATCATGATGCTATCTGTTGTTCTCAATGGTAGCTTTGCTGAATGTGGAGATGTTAATGCTGCGTATAATGGGAATAGGCTTCTTTGCTATCCATTGGCATTAGCATTGGACGAGGAGCACCATTTCCTCTATGTAGCAGATAGTAGATACCGAGTTCAACGAGTGGATTTAACTACTTCGACAGTCACTGTCTTGATAGGCAATGGCACTTTGGGTTATCGAGACGGCATCGTACCCTCACCTCTGACATTAGTTGGCAGTCCTGCAGTGCTTGTTTCTCATGTGAACAGCATGTGGTTCCACAGTCAAAACGGAGAGTCCTTCTTATACTTGTCAGACTATGAGAATCGAGTAGTTCGAAAGGTTGACTTGCAATCGTTTAATGTCTCCACTGTCCTAGGCAAGGGCCAAGGAAAAGAAAGCATGTTTTACCATGATCGTCTTCAAGCGGGTAATAAGGCATACTTAGCGGGAATAAGGGGTCTATGCGGTGACCATGCAAGCAATCAGTTGTATCTGCTGGATGATGCCAATCGTACTTTACTGGCTTTACCTTCTGTGAATGCATCTTATTACATTCAGTTGATAATGGAGTCATCGCCTATTCAAGGCAATGCTGAAAGTGATGATAGTGGCTTGAAATTGGCTTCCGAGGCGTCGATGGGTCAGGGGCAAGCTTGCTTTGTCAACCATCAAGGAGATCTGTATCTGGGTGATTATGTACCACAATTGAGTTTAGCGAGGGTGAGGGTGGTTTCTGACTTTACTCCTTCCAGTCAACCTTCGAGTGAACCATCTGCCGAACCTTCGAGTCAGCCCACCGGTCAACCGTCTGGTCAACCCACCCTTGAGCCGTCTGTATCTCCCTCTCAGCCTAACCTTGCTTCCTCCAGGTTGCTGACAACGGTTGCAGGCTATAAGACTCTTTCAGGACCAACTGATAACAGTGCTATTACTGCGAGCTTCACTAGCATTGGTGGTGTGTGTATGAATGACCTGGGACACATCTATATTGCAGATGATGTAGTGGTCAAGAAGATCTCCCCAGAGTCCAACTCAATCATCCTCTACGCTGGAGGAGGTTCAAATATGGGAACAGCAGGGAGTATAACTGGGACTCCAGTATTTAGTAAGAAATTCGGTAAAATTGGAGGGCTGGCGGTGGATGAACAGGATAGGGTCTATGTGTCAGACAACGGTGCTTTTAGTCGTATTTATGTGATCGACCCAACAACAATGTTGGTCTATACCGTTGCAGGTTTGGGGACGGCAGGATATACAGGAGATAACAATGCCGCCAGTCAGGCTAGGTTGAACAAACCCAGTGGTTTATTTTATCATCGTCCCAGCCATATCCTCTATGTGGCTGATGCTGGTAACCACTTGGTCCGTAGTGTGGACTTGAGTACAAGTTTTAATGATGTATCTACAATGGGCTCATCCATTATTAAAACAGTGGTTGGTTCAGACGGGGAGATTAGATCGATCTGGGTGTCTGCTGCGGGTGATATCTTCCTAACAGATGCAACACAGTGCTCTGTATATAAGTATAATCGTGGCGGTGATGTTATTAACCGAGTGGTAGGGAATGGCACATGTTCATCTTCTGTTATTCCTGCTAACTCTTCTGTTTCAGCAACAAACATTTCCTTACAAACAATAGTGTCGATCACAGGCAGTGATGATGAAGGCACTCTTTATGTGAGTCCCAACGATGCCAATGGGCTACGTAGAGTTAACCTTTCTTCTCTCTCAATGGAGCGTGTGACTGCTTCCTCGGATAGCTTAGTGGTTGGTCATGATCTTCCAGCCATTATTGAGAAGGTGTCTGCTTCGTATTGCTTCTATTATAACAAACGTGAGTCTGGCGAAATCAATAGTAACAATACAATGATAATTGCTGATACTGTACAAAAGTACATTTGGCGGTATCGTCCCGATACAAGGAAGATGGAAGTAATAACAGGGTTTGTTGGTGGGCTGTCTGTGCGAGCCAATTCCGTCAATTTGGGTTTAATTGCTGGGATGGCGGTTAATAGAGCAAATGGTGATTTGTACCTGGTAGATGCAACTAAAAACTATGCTTATCTGGTTAAGAAGCAGCACTCTGGAACGATGATTTCGATTATGGCTGGTACTGGATTCGCTGGTTACAATGGTGATGACCAACCTGCTTCTTTGGCAGCTCTAAATAACCCGATGAGTATTGTAATAGACGCTCGACAGGGCGATCTCTACATCAGCGAGTCATTAAATAATCGTGTTCGTAAGATTGATGGGAATACAATGAATATATCTACTGTAATGGGCACTGGATTCTCAACTTGTGATTCCTCCCTAGTAACCTATCGAGGTCCTGCCACTTCTTTGAATCTGTGCAATCCATTGGGATTAGCTATGGACAGCAGAAAGGGTGTGTTGTATTATAGTGATAGTTCCTATGTAATTCGCAAACTATCGCTGAATAATGGGACGATTGAGACGATTGCTGGGAATGGTCACAGTGGATATCTTAATGGTGGGTTATTGACAAGCCAGATTGGAAACATCTATTTCATGATGCTTAGTCATGATGGGAACTCGATCTACGTCTTCGATGTTGATTACCATTGTGTTCGCTTGGTGGAACTTGTCCAAGATCGCATTACAACTGTTGTTGGTCAATGCGGTACTTCAGGCTACAGCGAGGATGGAGTAAGCGCGAGTGTTGCAGTTTTGAAGGCTCCACGAGCTGGTAGTTTGGATGCTGAAGGGAATCTCTACATCTTTACCTGGAATGCTGGCGTTCATTATGTTCTGAGAAGTTATTCTCAACGTCTGTATCGTTTTGTTAGCAACAGCGGTGTTTATGGGTTTTCTGGTGACGATCAACCGCCTTTATCTTCATTAACTTCCAGTAGTCCAGCCTCTCTTATTGTGGATGGGGATGTATACTTTTCGGAGTATTACGTACAAAGCGGGGATATAACAATTGGCAGGGTGCGAAGAACTTATTCTATTGAGCCCACCTCTCTCCCCACCGCACAACCATCATCATTTCCCACCGCATATCCCTCTTCCCAACCTTCCTCGTCCCCATCAACCAACCCTTCCTCACAACCCAGTACTCGACCCTCGGGCCAGCCTTCTGCTCAACCCTCAGGCCATCCTTCCTCTCACCCATCTTCATCTCCATCAACTAACCCTTCTTCCCAACCCAGTACTCAACCCTCAGGCCATCCTTCCTCTCACCCATCCTCATCTCCATCAACCACCCCCTCTTCCCAACCCAGCACTCAACCCTCGGGCCAGCCTTCTGCTCAACCCTCAGGCCATCCTTCCTCTCACCCATCCTCATCTCCATCAACTACCCCCTCTTCCCAACCCAGTACTCAACCCTCAGGCCACCCTTCCTCTCACCCATCCTCATCTCCATCAACCACCCCCTCTTCCCAACCCAGTACTCGACCCTCGGGCCAGCCTTCTGCTCAACCCTCAGGCCATCCTTCCTCTCACCCATCCTCATCTCCATCAACTACCCCTTCTTCCCAACCCAGTACTCAACCCTCGGGCCAACCTGTTGCTCAACTGCCCTCTTGCCCATCAACTAACCCTTCTTCCCATCCCAGTTCTGAACCTTCGGGTCAACCTTCTTCGCTGCCATCTTCCTTTACCAAGCCTTCTTGTCTCACAAGTTCACCATCTGCTCAATCGTTCCCTCCTTCATTGAACATCCCTTCCATTCAACCTTCATCCTCAGCATCATCTCAGCAGCCTTCAGCTCTGTCGTCAGCTTATCCAACAAGAGAAGATTCGTCACAACCGTCAAGCAGTGTTTGCTCGCCAACTCGAGGACCCTCTACCTCCATGACAGCGCAGCCCACATCTCCAACCCAAGCACCCTCGTTGCATACAACAGCACCAACAAGTTCTCCACAATCAGGAGAGCCTACTTCGTTCTCCTCTCCAAGCTTGGCTCCCAGCACTTCATGTCCTATTAGCGAACTGTCTTTGCAGCCAAGCTTTTCTCCTTCTCTTCACCCATCCACATATCAGCCTTCCATTCAACCCAGTGTTAGTCCAGTGGTCCAACTTAGCGAGCGTCCTTTTGTGTTTTCTTCTCAGCTCTCCATCTTATCTGCTGTGTTCAGCTGGGATGGCTTGCAAGTCTACGTGACCTTCTCGGCTCCCACCAACATGTTGGAGTTATCTTCAGGGATGAGCTTTGTGTGTGACAAGGTCTTCGTGTTCAGCGATGCCAATTCATACACTTGTCTGTGGCGAAATGCAAGCCAAGCGATCATTCGTGACACTACGAGGAGTTCTCTGTGGGTTGGATCGACGATCCAGTTGGTTGATGTGAAGAATGGCAATGTCTTGAAAATCAGCTGTTCTTCTGCTATGTCTTGGTCCATCTGTCCGAATACAGTGGTGGATTCCGAGGCCTCTGTAACTATTGCAGGTCCACAGGCTCCTATTCTTCCCTCTATTGGCTCTTTTGTCACTTCCAGGATAAGTAACTGCAGTTCATGGCAACTGGATTTGTCTGTAGGCAGTGTTGTGACAGGAAATGCTGGGAGGTCATGGAGAAGTGCGACTTTTCATGTGCAGGGTTTGACCTATAGCTCCAATACATCCGCTATAACAAGAGAACTCTATGCACAATTCGCTGTGCCATCGTCTTTGTTAGTGATAGGTAGCAATTATCTGACTAGTGGGGAGACCTACTTGGTGAGTGTGACTTTGTGCAATTTCTTGAATGCTTGTGCATCCAGGGAGTTGACGACCACTGTTTCCGATTCTTCCAACTCTCTTCCCCCTTTTGTCTCGATAACGGGTGGTGATGTATCTCGCAGCATCTTTGTGAGCGAGTCCTTGTTGTTGACGGCGGATGCCTACCTCTTGCAGTGTCATGGAAAGACCAGCGCATCGGGGCTTAGCTATCTTTGGCGAATGAAACTAACTTCTTCAGCATCTTGGTTGTCAGTGAGATCGCAATCAAAGGACGAGAAGAAGCTTCTTCTTGCTGCTTATTCTCTGTCTGCAGACATGACATATCTGGCCCAAGTGACTGTGAAGGACAAAGTCAGTTCTCTATCAACCTCGGTCAATGTTTCGATTGCCGTGCGATCAGCTGACTTGGTGGCGGTCATCTCGCTTCCATCTCCTCAGCAAGTGAGGATTGGTTCTAGTGGCTTGTTGCTGAATGCATCCTCAAGCTATGACCCTAACACAGTGGGAAAGGTTCCAGCAACTCGATTATCTTTTCTGTGGTCTTGTCGATCTTGGTCTGCTGTTGGAGGGATTCTGCTGCCTTCTTGCAGTTTGATAGTACAGTCTGCTTCAATGGGTGGCGGCTCATCGTTGGCAACTTCTGCAGTGAAGGTTTCAGCCACTAATGAGAGCTCAGTTGGGAGCCTCTCTGTTGTAAGTGTGACAGTGTATGATGCTTCCAAGCCCAGTCGAAAGAATAGTACGGCTCGCATGGAAGTGACAGTGATCGCAAGTGCCGCTCCTTTACTCAGCATGTTTCCATCTCCATCCGATATAGTCTCTTCCTTGGCTTATGTCAATATCGATCGAGAAGTGACCCTCACGTCCACAGTGCTTTCTCCTGTCTATCGTTGCAATGCTTCGTGGTCTGTGAATGACCGTAGTTTGGATATTGAGAAGATGATCTCTTCAGCGTACCCAAAGAGTGTGCTTGCAAATCACTTGACCTATGTCAATTTGCACTTGTCAGCCTTCTCCTTGGTAGGTGGGTCCACATACACCTTCAGTCTCTCGTGCCAGACGATATCGGATGCAAGGTCATCAGGAAGGCGCTTGGCAAGCTTAGACACTTCAGTCAATAGCTCTGTCTCCATTCAAGTGTCGACCAACAATCCTCC
>VKHL01000132.1:0-80441 GCA_015146655.1 Ochromonas danica
GACAGCGAGCTCCGTGTGAAGGAGGAGTGGATCCGTTTGTTGGACGATGGTCCAGCAGGTGTGCGAAGGTCAAACGAGCGTAGTGCTGCACGATTTGGTGAAGAAGATAATGGTAGTGCTGGTGCTAGTAGGGGTGCTCGTGCTTTGTCTGAGGCATCTTTGTTGTCGTTCAAGTTTTTGGATGATTTGCGTAAATTGTGTGGGAAGTACCAGACTCTTGATGAGACTTGCTATGCGAGGTTTGTCGCTGCTGACGAGAGTACTATTACTGGTAGTGTGTCTAAGCGTGACTTCAAGTCAATTTTGCGAGCTTTCCATAGTGCTGTTCGTTCTGCGCGCGACGAATCGTTTGATGATGTCTTTGATGGTAGAGGATTGGATGATTTAATAGCCTGCTTATCTGATAATGGGGATGGGTCTCCCAACTATCAAACATTTTTAGCCTTCGTTTTTGATCAAAACGATAATGAAGAATTGCAGCGTGTTCGTGACTCTCTTGCACGAGAGGTTGTCAAAAAGAAATTTACGAGAAAAGAACTTTCCCGCCTTTTCAACATTACTAAGACTTACTCGAAAGGTTATGTCCGCTTAAGTGAGATGGAAAAAGTTCTGAGGAAGATTTCATCAAAGTTAAGTACTGCTGATTGTACAATGGTATGCAATCGATTTGATTTTAACAAAGAAGGTACTGCGGATTATAATCTTCTGATAGATTGGCTGATGGATGATTACTCTGTTGATTTTGCCTCCAAAAGAATCAATCATCAAATCAATATTATTGATAAACGTTCACTAGAGAGAAATCTCGAGAAGTTTGCTGATAGAGGAGTTTTGCGCTCGCGAGATTTTGTTGAGGCCATGTTAGAATCTGCATTTATTATTACCTATGCCCAATTGGACTCGCTTTACTCACAAATGGAGAAGGAAACTCGCGGTCGACTCACCACAGAATCAGTACTAAATTATCTGTTGGACATGTCTTCCAAAGTGCGGAAGAGTGTTCAATCGAGACAAAAAGTTTTAATCTCTGCAACTATCCAAGAAGATATTGGAAAGGCTGTGGATAGTTACTTGAGAGATTCACGAACATCACTTGGCTATTTATTGTATGACATGGGTGAATCTGGTCAAGGTCTAATCACTGAAAGAAAATTCAGAAGACTCATGGACAAACTGGATATTCGTGATTATGAAGACTTCCAGAGAATATGTTTTGACTGTCTCATTAAGGATGGAAAAGATGGTATTCCATGTGAGTATTTGTTACTCCTTTTGACGGATTATTATTGGCGAGCACTTCAAGTGAAATCTACTGGATTGGATGGACTTGCTGCTATTAGTGATGTTGTCGTGAAAAAATGCCGAAAAGGTAAAGATATATTTAAACTTATGCAAAGCTCTGAAGGAAGAACGAAAGGTGCTATTGATCATCGAGATTTTGAAGATTGTTTGAAGAAGCTCTGTGGATCATCTATCACACGAGATCAAATCTTGGATGTCAAGTCACTTGTTGATCCCAATACAAATGGTTCAGTAGATTATTTTTATTTTGGTTCATTAGTTCAATGTTTTGCTGATATTGCTGCATTAGAAGCAGCCTTTCGTGGAATTGTTAAGATTATGGATGACACTAAAGTTGAATATCGAGATAAATTATTGGGTGATGGAAAAGGCAATGCTCTACCATTATCAGATTATTTGGATATTATGGTAACGATTGGTGTACCATTCTCTATTGCACAGTTAGTCGCCTTGGCTAGTCCTCACACAAAGCGTAATAAAGTCGATGCCGAACAATTATTATCCAATTTAAAGAAGAAACGATTTGATGCAAGTATGTTAATTCCTGGTCGAAAACCAACAAATAATGATGAGTCTTTTGGTAGAGGATTACACCAGAAAATATGTAAAGCACGATCTAGTCAGTCCAAACGTAATTCTCTACGTAATGCTCTATTAGCAGCTGATGAGGATATGGCTGGAACTTTATCTAAACGAGATTTACAAAGTTGTGTAGAGGATAGTATGGAACTGACTGAAGAAGAGTGTTCCTTGTTACTCGAGAATCTCACCTCTGAATCAACAAGTTCCATTGACTATTTACACTTACTTTTACTACTCAGTGAGCCTTATGCTGAGATTGTTGTTGATTGTGGATCAAAAGTTATCTCTAAAATGCTTCGAGCAGGAGATTTGGTTGGTTTGAGAAGACTTTGTACCGTCATGCTTCGTAAATGTGCTTCTTATGATCGAAAACATACAGGAACACTTGGTGTTGAGTTTATTAATACTGTTTTAAGAGAAGAATGCTTTAATTTGGATGATAAGATTCTTAAACAACTAACCAAAGCATTCTATGATCGAGATACTGGAGGTGTATTATACCCAGAAATGATTGCATTACTTCGTTGTTGTTTTAATGGTTATGTACTACATCGTGTTCAATATTTTTTGAATATTCGTAAGAAACAAGGTTATAATGTTAGAGATTTTATGAATAAATATGCTCAAACACGTGGTAAGAAACTTGACCAATCCAAGTTTGTTGAGCAATTGATATCTCTGGGTATTTTCATTTCTGATACTGCTATCTCACTTATCTTTAATCTATATAAAGGAAGAAATGGTACTACATTAGATATTGATCGTTTCTTTGATACAGTTGAGAAATTTGAAGAAGGTGCAGAAGGTCCACCAACAAGTATTATGAAAACAGAGATAATCCCTTTAAAGACAACACTTGGTAATACATGTGAGATATCCCAACAGATTATTGAAGAATATGATAAAAAGTTAATACGTGCTTTACATGCTGCTTTTAATCTATTTGATCAAACTAATTCTGCTGAAGTACCTGCAGTAGAATTAGAACGTATTTTAGGATCTGTTGGATATTTTGTATCATTTGATGAATTGCAAGATTTAGTCATTAAGATTGATACCAGAAATACTGGAATTTTACATTATAATGATTTTATTACACATGCTATACCATTTATACGAAGTCGTTATGATAATGCTTCTTTACTATCACAAGATAAATTATATTCTATTTTCAAAAAAATTGATGAAAGTGGTGATGGTTTATTACAAAGAAGTGAATTAAAACATATCTTACAATTATCTAATAAAGGTGTTTCAAAAGAAGAATTAGATGCACTGATTCAATTATTAGATGTTGATGATGATGGAGATATTAATTGGGATGAATTCAAACGTGTCTTTACCTATTTATCAGATAATGAATTTATGAATTCTTTACCATATAATACACGTAGTGCATTACGTAAATTACAATATTCTGGATTACCTGATCCTGAAGAATATTTAACAATGTTTGTTGGTCTTCCTTTTAATTATCGTCTTTCTGTATTAAGTGATTTAGAGAAAAGTAAAAATTATCATGCTTTACAAAAAGAAGTTTGTGGTGCTATGCCTATGCAACCTGATGATCATGATCCAGCTATGCAATTTGAAGTACAAGTTGTACGTGTTACAGGTGTACCTTCAGAAGAAAGTTTTCGACGTGGTGATATTGTTAATCGATGTGTTAAATTCTCTGTTTGTCAAACAGATAAACCACCCACTGCTGGACAACCAGGCAATCCACCAGTCTTCTTAAGTAATGTGACTAAACTTCATGCTAATATTCATCCACAATATCAGGATAAATGGCAATTAGCTGATAAAGATGATCTAGATCCTGACAAAAGTTGTTTTGTACGTTGTCATGCCAAAGAGTTTTATTCATTTGATGGAAATGCACGTCCTAAACCTGATAGTGGAGCAACACCAGATGATCAACTCTATTTGTTTATTGAGTTAATTACTACTTTCCGTGTTAGTAAAGCTTTCAAGATAACTTCACAAGGATTGAAATTTAAAGGAAAGATGAAAGATGAAGTTTGGGATGCTCCAACACAAACTATTATGGATCGACTATTACGAAGATCAATGAATGCACAAGCTCAACAAGAAGGTAGACAGAGAACAACACAAGAATCTCAACAGAAACTTGATGCTAACAATGCTAATAATAGAAATGGAAATACTACCGCGACTACACGCAATAATGGCAACCCACCTTTGAACAATACCAACAATTTATCAGCAGCATTTGCTAAATCTTTGTCTTTCTTTCCTTATTTCTTCAAAGGAAAAGAAGAATCAGAATCAGAATCAGATGATGGTCGTCCTCGAGCAGGAGCAGCTCATCGTGAACAGAATCTTCGTCGATCAACTTCTCGTTCCAACTCTCCTCGCAAACATCATTCCAGACACAGAAGAAGGCGCAGTAGATCTGATAGTGATGATGAAAACAGAAGATCGTCTAAAGATCCTCAGCGAAGACGATCTGGACGAGATGCAAGAGATAATAGTGATCGCAGTGGATCTGACTCGGAGTCCAATGATGATGGCGATGACAACGAAGAGAAATCTCGTTTAGTAGAGATGTGCTGTGGTTGGGCAATGATACCCATTGCAGCGACATTACGTGGAACTGCTCGTAAGTTCAGAGTGGATATGTGTGGTGGTACACCATTTGATATGGTAGGTATTAAGAAAGAAGAAGTAATTCTACGAACTGGTGCTTGGCAGACAATCAAACGTGCATTTGGTTTCAATGTCAAATCTGTTTTAGAGATTCTCATTACTCCTGCAACTCCTTCTTTTTCTCTACGTTATGCTCCTCGTACAATCAATACAAATAACAACTCCGGACCAGTAAATTCCAATGCAATGACATCCTCTGCTGTTCCTAATGTTTCTCAAAGTGTTACAA
Source organism: Ochromonas danica (assembly GCA_015146655.1). Taxonomy (NCBI): domain Eukaryota; class Chrysophyceae; order Chromulinales; family Chromulinaceae; genus Ochromonas; species Ochromonas danica. The sequence continues at coordinate 4,784 of VKHL01000132.1, forward strand.
GTTTGGTACCAACATCCTTAGCTGCAGCACCAGATGGTTTGCCATGGTTAACAAAACTTCTCCCAGTTAATATTGTTGTTCCTACTAGTAGTGTCACCATTGTTGGTATCTATCGAAAGATTCTTGCTGATACATTGAAATTATTTGAAGATCAACCTGATCGTATTCTACCACAAACTGGATCGTTACTTCATGCTGATGTAGTTTTAAGTAGTTTCCCACGTATTCTAGCAGATCCAGCAGCCTGTCGTGTGTTAATGATGTTATGGAAGAAAGAATTTCCAACAGAACTCAATGGCAAGACTTATCGTGACATGACTATTAATGATGCTTCAAGTGTGAGAGCACTTCAAGTATTCCGAAATGTTATGTTACGTTTATGGCATGCCTTCGGTTCTCCTGATGCTCAACCAAATAAACTACTACCTGATGAGAGCGAAGAGGATATAATAGCACGAGAGCTTCGTATTAGAGAACTAGTTGGTATTGCTGTGGGAAGCAATCCTCAACTAGCACAGTCACTTGCATTGACAAAATCTATTATGGGTCCTCTGAATGCTACTGCAAATGCTTTACAAGGTACAAATGCTTTAGCATCCACAACACGTCCCTCTTCTGGAGCGTTTAGTTTATTTGGTCCTCGCAAAGAGGCTCCACAAGGCACTTTGGTAGGTTCTCTTGTGGTTAGCGGAGCTAATAGTAGTGCTCCCCAAGCCCTTACGGCTAGTATTCAAGCAGCAAACATGAGAGATGTTACAACTGCACCAACTGAACAATTGTATACTCCATTTAATCCACGTGAATTAATGTGGACAAAACCTGTATTAGATGGATGATGATAATAATGAATTGTAAGATTATTTATTTAGAAAATAACTTAGTGATGTTTGTTTTTATGTTCTGTAGCTAGTTACTATTTATCTCACTCTTTCTTATTGAAAACAATATACAACATTTGCACATTATACAAAAGAAGAAAATTCTATAATTACAATCTTAAGTGATGTTATCACCAAGACCTTCAAAAGTAAACAACATTATCCATACCCCCTTACAAAACAATGTGATTTCTTGTCCAAGAAACATGGATTGTACATCCCTTGTCAATCATGATGATGATTCTCAAGCTAAGCTTCTTTAAACAAAAATTAAAGAAACGCTTGTTTCAATCATAAAGATCAACGATATAATCAGGTTAGCTATCGTCGTCTAAACCATCCTAATCAATAGATGTGGACGACTTTTTAAGGTTGCCAACTGATCATCGAATTTGTGCGAATCGTTCCCAAAACAAACACCCTGTGGAAAGGATGAGAAATATGTCCTGAGAAGGATAAGAAATGAAGTGAATATGTCAAGAATAACTGCCACACAACATCGAAGTCAGTTGTTTCGCAGTCACCCTTGTTTTTCCTAATACATTGAACTTTGCCAACACTGAAAAGATTGTAGTAATAATATGTACCTAACATTGAATGAATGGGATGGAGATGGTTGAGGTGATTTGTCGAACTTTTTGTCGTTCAGGTTGTGGATGAGAAGTGGAAGATGAAGAAGATCCAGAAGAAGCACCAGATAATCGTTCTGCAATATCTCCAAGACTATCTGGACTATCCCTAACATTGTTGTCATTAGCTCCTTTAGGTGAAGGTTCTGTTAGAACAGCTTTCATATCAGTTAACTCTGATAACAAGTCAACAGACGATGTTGCCACAGAACCAACACCATGAGGCATTCCTGCTCCACCATAATTAGAATCGTCTTCTTCTTCTTCTTGCCCTCCTCCGCGCACAGGAAGTTTTGCACTTCTAAGTGGATCTACAGAGCTGCTTTCGATAAGTTTGCTGATTTTTGACAAACTATCACTATCTTCACTGCCTCCAGGAGTTGAAAGTTGTTCTTTCGGAAGCGTCAAAGGAGATAGAAAAGACTTTGCAGGCACCCCACGGGAATTTTGTCGAATAGGAGGAAGAGATGGAGAGCCATTCATAGATGGAGGAGAAGTCCTTGATGAAAGAACCTGACCACTCCCACTACGTGCAGAACTACATCGAGACAACACACCTTCTTGCCCCTCTTGTTGCTGCTGTTGTTGTCCTTGTTGATCTTTCCCCGATCCTGACGACAGCCATAACGTGAATGATCGACGAGATAGCTGCTTGCTCTGAAATACCTCTAAACCTTGCAAAAAGGTCTTCCATGTCAAACCCGTCTGCTTGTCTACTAAATAACCCGTCACTCCTAATCGATGACACATGCTGATGTTCGCTTGGTCGTCATCAAAGAATAGGAAGTCTCTCATCTTCAGACCCGTCGCTTCACACAAATTGCGGAAGTGGTAGGACTTCGAGCGAGAGTTGAAGATCTGAGGAAACACAAACCAATCCCAAATCCCGAATGCACGAAGAATCCCTTCCACCACACTCTTCGACGGACTCTTCGAGCAGATCGTCAAAGTCATCTTGTGCTCATGAATAAAATCCAACACTTCCCCTGCCTCCTCGAACAACTCCAGGCTGCGGTGACCTTTCGAACGAGCATCCAGACAATACACGGTCTTCAACATCCCTGACTCATGCACACTTGCTCTTTCTTCCATACTCGACGCCTCATAGCTCACACCACCTTCCAACAGGGGGAAAGGCGAATAAGGAGGGAGGGTGTGTTCGAAACAATTCGAAGGCCACAACTGTTCACAGCAGCACAAACAACATTATGTTAGTAAGATATCTTCACAGTTTATTGGTACAGAGAAGGTGTAGAGAATGAGCAGAGCACCCCGTCAGATATCAAAACAAACTGTCCTCTCTCAACACGGTTAACAACACTACCACCACCCCAACAATAGATCAGCTCCACAACCCTCGCCTGCTCGGTTTACCCTTCCCATCTCCATATGAACAAGCAGAGCAAAATCGACTATGAACTCACCGTAAAGTCTAGATCTACAGCAATAACAGGAGGTGGGCCACAACGAGACAAGATCAACTCTGCACGAGATTGATAATCCTCTAACGTTTCCATTGGTTTACTATTAGGAGGTAAAGAGTTGCAATTCTCTCCTTGATCTTTTGATGTCACCAGCGGAAGTAACATTCAAATCGGATTGCTGATGATAATGAAGGTAAGTAAACGAGTTATTTTAATATATATATAGAGTTATTTTGAATCCCGTTGGTTAATCTCCTCCTCTTTCTATTTCTCTTTCCTCTTCTCTTGGGCTTGTGGTCCAGCAACTCTTTACCAACAAGTTCCGTTGAACAAACAAATCGTGGGGTATTTTACCCACTTTGGACGGGTTTTACCTGCTTTTAACCATGTCGTTTCATGCTTTTTGCGCTGCACTCCAACACCTCCGTCTCTTTTCGGAGCAGCAGGAGGGCCAAGGTGTGACTGACAGACACACACACACACAGGAGAGCAAACCATTCGCATTCATCAACAGCCCCGCAGAGCGGACAATCCCACCACATACTAGTAGACTGAGAGAACACCATCAACAACAAAAATCACCACGACAAATACATTTTTGTTTTGTTAGTTCTGTGTGTGTCTGTCTAGGAAGAAGAGTATTTTGAGGTTTTATTTCATAGTGGAAAGCCATTTGTTTCATTTCACCATCATCTCCCCAAAAATTCGAGAAAATGGAAACGTTAGAGGATTATCAATCTCGTGCAGAGTTGATCTTGTCTCGATGTGGTCCAGCTCCTGTCATTGTGGTAGATCTAGACTATACGGTGAGTTCACAGTGCATTTTTTGTCGATCTGTTCATATATGGGAAGAGTAAACCGTGCAGGCGAGGGTGAAGCTGTGCCATTGTTATTGTTATTATTGTTGGGGTGGTGGTAGCGTTATTTTCCGTGTTGAGAAAGGATAATTTGTTTTGTCTCTACACCTTCTCTGTACCAATAAACTGTGAAGATATCTTACTAACATAATGTTGTTTGTGCTGCTGTGAACAGTTGTGGCCTTCGAATTGTTTCGAACACACCCTCCCTCCTTATTCGCCTTTCCCCCTGTTGGAAGGTGGTGTGAGCTATGAGGCGTCGAGTATGGAAGAAAGAGCAAGTGTGCATGAGTCAGGGATGTTGAAGACCGTGTATTGTCTGGATGCTCGTTCGAAAGGTCACCGCAGCCTGGAGTTGTTCGAGGAGGCAGGGGAAGTGTTGGATTTTATTCATGAGCACAAGATGACTTTGACGATCTGCTCGAAGAGTCCGTCGAAGAGTGTGGTGGAAGGGATTCTTCGTGCATTCGGGATTTGGGATTGGTTTGTGTTTCCTCAGATCTTCAACTCTCGCTCGAAGTCCTACCACTTCCGCAATTTGTGTGAAGCGACGGGTCTGAAGATGAGAGACTTCCTATTCTTTGATGACGACCAAGCGAACATCAGCATGTGTCATCGATTAGGAGTGACGGGTTATTTAGTAGACAAGCAGACGGGTTTGACATGGAAGACCTTTTTGCAAGGTTTAGAGGTATTTCAGAGCAAGCAGCTATCTCGTCGATCATTCACGTTATGGCTGTCGTCAGGATCGGGGAAAGATCAACAAGGACAACAACAGCAGCAACAACTTAAGATGCCGACGAAGGATAAGGTCAATTGTGGCGAATGCTCTGACCTGTCGCCAAGCTGTTCATCTTCGTTGGACACGATGGTTTCTGATTTGAGTGCTTTTGGGGATTGTATTCGCTCTTCTCAGTCACTTGATAACTCGGCTATGGCCAACTATTGTGGTTTACGTGTTATTCATTCTCAGACGAGTTGTGGTTGTGATGATCACACAAAAGCTGTTGTGTCTCCTGCGTCATCAACTCGTGATTCACTTTCTTCTCTGTGTAATGACGATTCGCTGTCGCTCGTTGTTACTCGCGGTGCTTTAACGGGGAAGTGCCATGAAAAACACCTGATGAACAATTTCGTTGCTCTATTGTCTGAGGATGATGAGAATGATGATGATGACGATGAAATCGAAACTGTGGTATCTCACGGAGAAGCTCTATTGTCTATGGACCCGTTGTTTGAGCTGAGAGATATGAAAGCTGTTCTGGCAGAACCATCTCCCAGAAGAGTTCAGGAGAATGTTAGCCCAGATAGTCTTGGAGATAATGGAGAACAAGTGCTTGATGCTTCTTCTTCATCTTCCGTCTGCTCAGCTTCTCAACCACAGCCTGAACGACGAGTCCGACAAATAACCTCAACTTTCTCTATCCCATTCATTCAATGTTAACTGTACCGCACGCGTTGTTGCGGTTATTCATTTGACAGGTTATCTAAGAATTGTATTTATTGTGGAATTGTCGGCACTTTAGAATTGAGCGTCGTGCACAATCTTGATAGTTTTGACTTTTGTTTTTTTCTAATAAAACGCTGCTAGCCATCTTGTTATGGTAGTTTTATTATTCTTGCTATTGTTCAACTATAACTGTTGAAGATCTCTTCTAATGGTTGGTAGGATTAAAAGATGGTAGAATAAAGGACTAAACATCTTTTGCTATTGCAGTTGATGACGATGCTTGCTTGCCATCCTTGTGCCAATGCGAACGACTCCATGAGCAAGAAAGTATGTGTATATATCTATTTTGTCAGCTCTTTTGGATTCAGCTATTAAAGAAAGGTTCTCGTCGTTTAAAATGCTGACATCCTGTGATATGGTAACATTTCTACTGATATAATTTGGCGAATGTTGCTCGTAAAGATCCAGAGATGCCTCCTGGTGTGCGATATATTATTTGTTGTTGGAAATCATCCAATTCCTTTACCCTTAATTCTGTAGTTTGTGAGTATTAATATTGAGTATTACTGTGGTGTCTAATGTGTACTATTGTAGTTAGTAGTTAGTAGACCAGAACTGATCATGGAGGAGCCGATTCCACTCAAACCTTCGGCGATCAAGCTGTTTTGTTGTTTCTATATTATCTGTGCCTTTGGAAAAGAAGAATCATATATCATAAAGTCAAAGAGTTGATTGATACTATACTGATAGATGAACTCTATGAGTGATACGGGTGTGGGTTTTGATGCTTGGCCATAGTATCCTGCTCTGTGGTCTGCCTGCCCATGCTTCTTTACCTAATCCAACACTCTTGTTAGTCAACTAACTTGCTGTAGTTTCTATAGCAAATCTATCAATAGAACTAATTTAAAAATCATGTTCATTCAAGTTTTTCTTCCTCATAACTTGTGGAATACATAACTTATGCCGTATTATGAGTACTTATGATACGACTCGTATCATCCATTCCATCCTGGAGTGTGTCTTGCAAAATTGTTTGTTGATACCACAGACCCAACGGTTAGGGTTAGCGTTAGTAGGATTAGTAGAGGAAAGGAGCATAACGACCAGTCTTCAGTGTAGACTACATCAAGCATGTGACCAAAAAGTTCACAACCGAACCACTCAAAAGTAGAAAACACATCGAAGATTGCATAGAAAGTAACTCATCAGTTTACAAACCAACTTGTACACTGGTCAAAAGATACAGAAAGAAATATTAACCTAGCTACACATGCTGTTGCTCATCATGCACTCCTTAAATCGTTTTAGCAGGCTTCGTGGCAATGCGCTCCTTTGCAGCCTTCACTGCTTCAATGTTACCCACACGCTCCAAGTAAGCCTGAACATGAGGGTAAGGATCCAGGCTGATGCCAAGGTAACCAGTCCAGCTCAGAGCCACTGAGAGATAGGCATCAGCCACAGAGAACTTGTTGCCCACCAGGAAAGACTTGCTGCCCAACAACGAGTCGTTGATGTAGGTCAACTTCTTCGCCAGCTTCTCACGCAAGTAGCTCTTCACCTCCTCGCTGCCAGGATAGAACAAACCACCAATCGTGGCATGATACTCAGACGCGATATAGCTCAGGGCCACAAGCAGCTCATAGCGTTCTGTGGTGCCCGCCACAGGAGCCACTTTGCCAGGAGCTTGGTCAGCAATGAACAGCAATGTGGCTGCATTCTCGTTCAACACCACGCCATTGTCCAACACAATCGCTGGCACATTTCCCTTCGGGTTGATGGCATAGAAGTCAGCGCCAGAGGCAGTCTTGTGAGTAGCAAGATCCACTTCTTCCGTTTCCAAGCCAACGCCAGCGACGTAGGCAGAGATGAAAGAAGCAGCGCCACAAGAAGTAGGGGTGTAGTAAAGCTTAGGCATGGTTAAGAGTGAATAGGTGGTTGGGTTGTAGAAAGCAAAAGGAGATAGATTGATTCAATTGTGAGTGAAGGAGCGAAGGATGGATATTGGAAGGAGCACACATGGTGATAAGATTCCACAAGAAGAGGAAGAAGATTGTCAAGATGGCGAGAGCTCAGCAGGTTAACACTTGTTACGATGCGTGGTGAGCTGGTGGTGAAAACGGAAACAAACAACAACGAAAACGGAAAACAAAAACAACAAAAGCACACTGGATTCCATGTTGTTCCATGTTGTTCCATGTTGTTCCATCATTTCATGCTGATCTTCATGAGAGTGAATCGTGAAAGAAGTAAGAGTGTATCTGATGTCCATAGCAGTGATGAAGGGTGCAGCTCTTTCATTCAGAAAGAACAAACCATGATGCAGATGCTTTTCTATCAATTGGAGGTAGTCTATTCAATAGTAAGAAAACATATCGAAGATTGCATTTCAATAGAAAGTAACTCATCAGTTTACAAACCAACTTGTACACTGGTCAAAAGATACAGAAAGAAATATTAACCTAGCTACACATGCTGTTGCTCATCATGCACTCCTTAAATCGTTTTAGCAGGCTTCGTGGCAATGCGCTCCTTTGCAGCCTTCACTGCTTCAATGTTACCCACACGCTCCAAGTAAGCCTGAACATGAGGGTAAGGATCCAGGCTGATGCCAAGGTAACCAGTCCAGCTCAGAGCCACTGAGAGATAGGCATCAGCCACAGAGAACTTGTTGCCCACCAGGAAAGACTTGCTGCCCAACAACGAGTCGTTGATGTAGGTCAACTTCTTCGCCAGCTTCTCACGCAAGTAGCTCTTCACCTCCTCGCTGCCAGGATAGAACAAACCACCAATCGTGGCATGATACTCAGACGCGATATAGCTCAGGGCCACAAGCAGCTCATAGCGTTCTGTGGTGCCCGCCACAGGAGCCACTTTGCCAGGAGCTTGGTCAGCAATGAACAGCAATGTGGCTGCATTCTCGTTCAACACCACGCCATTGTCCAACACAATCGCTGGCACATTTCCCTTCGGGTTGATGGCATAGAAGTCAGCGCCAGAGGCAGTCTTGTGAGTAGCAAGATCCACTTCTTCCGTTTCCAAGCCAACGCCAGCGACGTAGGCAGAGATGAAAGAAGCAGCGCCACAAGAAGTAGGGGTGTAGTAAAGCTTAGGCATGGTTAAGAGTGAATAGGTGGTTGGGTTGTAGAAAGCAAAAGGAGATAGATTGATTCAATTGTGAGTGAAGGAGCGAAGGATGGATATTGGAAGGAGCACACATGGTGATAAGATTCCACAAGAAGAGGAAGAAGATTGTCAAGATGGCGAGAGCTCAGCAGGTTAACACTTGTTACGATGCGTGGTGAGCTGGTGGTGAAAACGGAAACAAACAACAACGAAAACGGAAAACAAAAACAACAAAAGCACACTGGATTCCATGTTGTTCCATGTTGTTCCATGTTGTTCCATCATTTCATGCTGATCTTCATGAGAGTGAATCGTGAAAGAAGTAAGAGTGTATCTGATGTCCATAGCAGTGATGAAGGGTGCAGCTCTTTCATTCAGAAAGAACAAACCATGATGCAGATGCTTTTCTATCAATTGGAGGTAGTCTATTCAATAGTAAGAAAACATATCGAAGATTGCATTTCAATAGAAAGTAACTCATCAGTTTACAAACCAACTTGTACACTGGTCAAAAGATACAGAAAGAAATATTAACCTAGCTACACATGCTGTTGCTCATCATGCACTCCTTAAATCGTTTTAGCAGGCTTCGTGGCAATGCGCTCCTTTGCAGCCTTCACTGCTTCAATGTTACCCACACGCTCCAAGTAAGCCTGAACATGAGGGTAAGGATCCAGGCTGATGCCAAGGTAACCAGTCCAGCTCAGAGCCACTGAGAGATAGGCATCAGCCACAGAGAACTTGTTGCCCACCAGGAAAGACTTGCTGCCCAACAACGAGTCGTTGATGTAGGTCAACTTCTTCGCCAGCTTCTCACGCAAGTAGCTCTTCACCTCCTCGCTGCCAGGATAGAACAAACCACCAATCGTGGCATGATACTCAGACGCGATATAGCTCAGGGCCACAAGCAGCTCATAGCGTTCTGTGGTGCCCGCCACAGGAGCCACTTTGCCAGGAGCTTGGTCAGCAATGAACAGCAATGTGGCTGCATTCTCGTTCAACACCACGCCATTGTCCAACACAATCGCTGGCACATTTCCCTTCGGGTTGATGGCATAGAAGTCAGCGCCAGAGGCAGTCTTGTGAGTAGCAAGATCCACTTCTTCCGTTTCCAAGCCAACGCCAGCGACGTAGGCAGAGATGAAAGAAGCAGCGCCACAAGAAGTAGGGGTGTAGTAAAGCTTAGGCATGGTTAAGAGTGAATAGGTGGTTGGGTTGTAGAAAGCAAAAGGAGATAGATTGATTCAATTGTGAGTGAAGGAGCGAAGGATGGATATTGGAAGGAGCACACATGGTGATAAGATTCCACAAGAAGAGGAAGAAGATTGTCAAGATGGCGAGAGCTCAGCAGGTTAACACTTGTTACGATGCGTGGTGAGCTGGTGGTGAAAACGGAAACAAACAACAACGAAAACGGAAAACAAAAACAACAAAAGCACACTGGATTCCATGTTGTTCCATGTTGTTCCATGTTGTTCCATCATTTCATGCTGATCTTCATGAGAGTGAATCGTGAAAGAAGTAAGAGTGTATCTGATGTCCATAGCAGTGATGAAGGGTGCAGCTCTTTCATTCAGAAAGAACAAACCATGATGCAGATGCTTTTCTATCAATTGGAGGTAGTCTATTCAATAGTAAGAAAACATATCGAAGATTGCATTTCAATAGAAAGTAACTCATCAGTTTACAAACCAACTTGTACACTGGTCAAAAGATACAGAAAGAAATATTAACCTAGCTACACATGCTGTTGCTCATCATGCACTCCTTAAATCGTTTTAGCAGGCTTCGTGGCAATGCGCTCCTTTGCAGCCTTCACTGCTTCAATGTTACCCACACGCTCCAAGTAAGCCTGAACATGAGGGTAAGGATCCAGGCTGATGCCAAGGTAACCAGTCCAGCTCAGAGCCACTGAGAGATAGGCATCAGCCACAGAGAACTTGTTGCCCACCAGGAAAGACTTGCTGCCCAACAACGAGTCGTTGATGTAGGTCAACTTCTTCGCCAGCTTCTCACGCAAGTAGCTCTTCACCTCCTCGCTGCCAGGATAGAACAAACCACCAATCGTGGCATGATACTCAGACGCGATATAGCTCAGGGCCACAAGCAGCTCATAGCGTTCTGTGGTGCCCGCCACAGGAGCCACTTTGCCAGGAGCTTGGTCAGCAATGAACAGCAATGTGGCTGCATTCTCGTTCAACACCACGCCATTGTCCAACACAATCGCTGGCACATTTCCCTTCGGGTTGATGGCATAGAAGTCAGCGCCAGAGGCAGTCTTGTGAGTAGCAAGATCCACTTCTTCCGTTTCCAAGCCAACGCCAGCGACGTAGGCAGAGATGAAAGAAGCAGCGCCACAAGAAGTAGGGGTGTAGTAAAGCTTAGGCATGGTTAAGAGTGAATAGGTGGTTGGGTTGTAGAAAGCAAAAGGAGATAGATTGATTCAATTGTGAGTGAAGGAGCGAAGGATGGATATTGGAAGGAGCACACATGGTGATAAGATTCCACAAGAAGAGGAAGAAGATTGTCAAGATGGCGAGAGCTCAGCAGGTTAACACTTGTTACGATGCGTGGTGAGCTGGTGGTGAAAACGGAAACAAACAACAACGAAAACGGAAAACAAAAACAACAAAAGCACACTGGATTCCATGTTGTTCCATGTTGTTCCATGTTGTTCCATGTTGTTCCATCATTTCATGCTGATCTTCATGAGAGTGAATCGTGAAAGAAGTAAGAGTCTATCTGATGTCCGTAGTAGTGATGGATGATGAGCGATGTTTGAACAAAGTATCCTCTACACAATTCTTTCATTCAGAAAGAACAAACCATTATGCAGAAGCTATATATGGCCAATGCAGATTGCTAAAACAATACTTGAGCCATACAGATAGTAGCTAAGAATGGGTCATTAAGGAGTAACAATGATCTATCTATTCACTTCTGAGAGTTACAATTCTTTTTAATGATTCTCATATCTCTGAAATACATAATACCAAATAGGGGGAGAGAGAGATATATAGGAAACAGCGTGTCTTTACAGGACACAGGACATACTACACCACATAATAATCCATTGCCAGCCTATGAAGGCGGGTTAGAGGAATTGCATGATCAAATATTAACATAGGGAAAGAGTATAAACGAATACAACATCATCACCAATTGAAAGAGAAAGCCATAAAAGGTTGTGCTATTTACATCGACTCCATCATACAACTTGTTCCACTTGCAAAGTCTGAGAAAGATCTAACTCGAGCCTCGATAGGAACATTTTGTTCACCAGTTGGTTCATTAATATCTTCACGATCTTCATCATTTTCATCTTCTTCAGGTACTGTAAAGACTACACCACTATCGGAAGTCTCCATATCTCTTGATTGATCTAACGTTGACAAGAAAGAATGACCTTGAGAAAGACCTAAAATCTTACCTTGACTATAGCGACTGCTACTTGGTAAAGGATGCTTATTCTTGACAACTCGACGTACACGTTGCATATTCAATTTATGACGTGTAATACTAGATGAATTTCGTTCATCTAGTTCTTGCATGGACATATGAATCTTATCACGAATCAAAGGCTCTCCATAAAAGAGTAACTTCTCTTTTAAATCATATTTACCCAATTTGAATTCAGCAGGTTTAAGAGGCATATCCATGGTAGGTAAAGCAGTCCAATCAATACCTTGGAAATAAGGATGTTCTCGAAGAGCCATAGCTCCTTCAATTGTTCCAATACGATTCTCAGGATTCTTTTGTAATAGTTTCGTTACCAAATCATAAGCAGATTCATCAAATGCTTTGAGAGGAAGTAAATCAGGATCAGAACCAACAATCTTATCTCTCACTTCAGCAGGTCCTTCACCTTGGAAGACATGTTGTCTGACAATACAGATATAGATGGATATACCAAGAGCCCACCAATCTACTGGTTCACCATATCGATGCTCATGAATAACTTCTGGTGCAATATAATGGATAGTACCTACTACACTATGTTCTTCTTCACCACCCGCTCGTGGTAGATCAGATCGCAACATTGTTGTAGTACTTGTACTATTACTTGGATTTAGACTATGATTTGGTTCTATAGGACCTTCTCTTGGCGGTTGAGAAGGTTCATAATGAATATTGAATAGACGACGATAAGTCACTTCATCTAACTCATCTAACATCTCTTCAAAACATTCTTTTGCACCTGCTTCAATCACTTGTAATGCGACATCTGATAATGCATTAACAACATAAATTGGAATATGACTACGTAATGTTGTACAAATATAATGTACAGTATCAACAAGATCTTGTGTTTCTAATCGACCTTTCCCACCATCAATAAAGACTGCTTCAATATTCTTATCATGTAATAATGTCACAGCAAATAGACGATCTTTCACTGTTGTAACATCAATACGTAAATTAGATTCTTCACCAAAGATCTTTTCTGCTGTAACAAAGGAAGTATCACGACCACGTGATGATTTACTTTTATCTCTTCCACAAAGGATTTGTAAGATAGGAACAATAAAGACTTTCTTTGGAACATCTCTTCCAGCAAGATAAGCTTTAGGTGGTAAATATTTTTGTAATTGTGCATGAACATCTTCATTAATACCTAATGTACTTAGACCATTAGTAGATGAAGTATCAACTGATTGAGGAGCACCAACAATCTTAGAAAGACCAAAATCTGCTAATTTCAGATGACCTTTCCCATCTAATGACACATGACATGAGTATGAATATGTTAGCCAATGTCAATGAGATAATAGTAGATAATGACTTACCAATCATACAATTAGCAGGTTTAATATCACGATGAATAATTCCAACACTATGTACATATTCAATAGCTGAAACAAGTTCAGCAAACCATAATTTTAATACATAGAGTGATGGATTATCACGATCAACAACTTGTTTAAGATTTCCACTACTTAGATAATCCATGACAAGATAAAGTTGATTACGTTCAATAAAAGCACATTTCAAACTAACAACATTAGGATGATTCATACGTTGTAAGATAATACATTCTCTTTGCATCATACGTGACATTACTGAATTTTCTTTTAATGGTACAGCTTTAATAGCATAGAATTTATTAGTATATTTCTCACATAATAGATGTACAGCACCATATCCACCTTTACCTAACATACCAGAATAGGTAAAATCATTTAATTGCATACCATTATAAGTACTATCAATTTGTATCCAATACATATCATTCCATGAATCATCAACTTTTAATCGATGTAATAAATCTTCAGCAGGTAGAATCTTAGCTAATTCATGTTCTAATTGACTTGAAGCATAAAATGCATCAGCATTATAAGATGCCATACAAACAGCACGATCACGTGCATTACAGTCAATATCAAAATGATAATAATTACTTCCTAAGAATCCTAAACATGCTGGACCTACATTAATACCAACACCTACAGCAATATGAATATTATTTTGTTTACAAAATTTATCTAATTGATCACGTATAACACGAAAAAATAAAACAGCACGTGCTGAATGACTTGATGGAACACGTAATCCTGTGATACGATCCCATGAAGCATCTTTACATACTGCTGCAATATGTATACCAGAGAAATTTGAAACTTTTAATAATCCACTTTCTGCAAACGCTTCATCAACCATTTCATTTACACGATCCATAATATTACAAAAATCTTGTGGACCTAAGAAACCTGATAATTTATCAGCTGGTTTAATATGTACAACTGCTAATGCTGTATTACGATAGAAATTAGGTTTAAAAATATCTTTATTAAATTTAAAAGCTGCTTCCGGTGAGAGAATATGTATGACTTTCCTGGTATTAATAGCTTGTTCACGATATTGTGCTAAGGCATAAGGTAATAATTGATGTTCAACAATATAAGAGACAAAAGCTAAATGTTGTATAATCCAAAAGCAAAAATCTAATCCTAATAAAACTAATATAGTAGATAGATGTGCTTGTGGAAACCATACTTCATTTTTAATATATTGTCGTATTAGGATAATCACACGACAAATGACACCATCTAATAATGATAAGATAGCATCTTCTCTCATATGACTTGGTACTTGGAATAGTAAGAATAATAACATATTAACATCACCACCAAAGTCACCATATTCTTTACGTGTAATATCCTTTGAGAAGAGTACATGAAATAAGACATTATCAGGTAAGGATAAGAAGATTAAAGCACGTAGTATAATCATTACCATACTACCAACACGTCCATAGACTCTTTCTAAAGTTAAGGATAACATATTATGTAATGTAAATAATTGTAAAAATCCAATTAAATCAAATCCTTTCGATACAGAAGGTGATAATAGACAATTACGAAGTACAGCATAAGAGACAGCAGCAAAGGCAAAGTTAATACAGAAGCTGAAAAAGCTATGATGAACAATTGATCGACTATCACCAGCATACTTTGCCCAACTTCGATAATAAGGTAAAGGACCTATTGTATCATCATCACTATCATCATCTATTATACCATTTTCAACTTTAGATCGTGCAGATGGAAGAGGTTCAAATCCTGTTGTAGCATGCAAGTTGTTAACCTTGTTATTGTCATCAGCATAAGATAATTTACTTTCTATGATTTCTTCATTTTGATATAATGTTTTAGACAATGTTGCACCACTTATACCATGATCAGATAATTTCCTTGTAACTTTACATGACTTTCCATCTTGATGGATAGGATTACAATCATTATTATCAACTGCTACTTTAGAATATTTCATACTATGAAAAGGACTTGAAAACATTTTCCACCATTCTTTTTTCTTTCCTTCTAATAACCATCTACATCCAATTAAATCAATTAATTGTGGAACAATTAATAAATTAATTGGACTGGAATTAAATAGACGTGTTTGATCTTTTTCACGTATTTTCAATGATGTTTTTGTAGCAAAAATCTCAACATCATCAATACTTTCAGGATGAAATTGTATTGTAAAGAAATCTTTTACATTGGCTATAAATAAAGATTGTACAATTTCAAAAATTTCCTTTTCCATTATTTCATGTTTCTTTGCCATTTCTTCTTCATTACATGGTATGGAATTAGGACACCCTTTAGTATAATCTTCTACATCAAATCCAAATCTTTCACGTACGGTTGTACGAAATTCAATACCTAAATCTTCCATCCAATAGGTAGGATCCCAATAAGCATACCAACTATCTTTAGCATGTTGTTGTATGGTAGTACGTCCAGCATTCCATCGATTAATTAAATCAACATAATCTGGACGATAATTCAAAACATCAAAATCAAATCCACAATCTACAACTCCTATTGAAGGATGTTTTAAAGCACCCATTTTATCCTTGTCAGCAGTAGTAGCAGTTGGTAAGAAAGCATTTGATTCTTTCTCATTAAATCCATCGAGACCATCACTTTCATGAAATACATCAATTAATTCCACATCAAAACATCTTGATAATAACTTAAATAATCCTTCTAAATGAGTATCATCTACAGGTTCTTTACGTAATAGATCCATTACATTAGTAACACAATGACAAGAAGTTACAGCACCAGGATTCCAAGGTGGAATAACTGCAATACGTTCTGTTGTAACTGTTACAGAAGAATCTTGTCGTAAACGCTTCATTAATGAGATTTGATGACGTGCTGAATCTCCAATAATAATCTTTCCAAATTGTTGTAAATCTGTCATTTGGAAAACTAAACGAACTTCTTGTCCATAAAGTTCAAAATGTGGAGAATTTACAAATCCACCAATAATATTACCAAAGTCTAATGCTAAAGCCAGTTCAATATCATACTTCTTTAAAGAAGAAAGGATATAACAACAGAATTGTAAAGCAGCAAAACAATTCATCATATCTGATTGAAGACTTCGAAAGAATCCCAAACAACCAATCCAAGTACTACCAAAGCGTCGTACTGGAGTAATACAATAATGTTCTGCAACACAATCCATTAATGCAAAGATAATATTTCGAATCTTTAAGTCGAGTGCACATTCTGATCCACCACCACCCACACGAATAGCAATAATAGCACTACTTCTACGATCAGAATGATCTAATCGACTAAGCATCTCTACAGTCACTTTTCCTTCATCAAAGTCACTAATGATATTATGAGCTAATGCAGATTCAATTAACTTTCCCTTTGGACGACATTCTTTTTCTGTTTTGATATCATCAATGGTATCAACTACTTTATTTGATAGCAGTGGTTGTACAGTCTTAGCACGAGCTGGTGGGTAACCCAGAAGGTCTGAGGATGGGATAGAAGAAATTTCATGATAGTTCACGTTATGAGAATTGGTCTGATCGGAAGTGGATCCTTGATCAACAGACCGTTGACTATGTAATTCATGTTCAGATTGACTTTTCCGTCCTGCATAGGATCTTTCCTCTGCAGATGATCGATCTTGTACATCTTGTTGAGAAAGATCTGTTGTTGCTTGTTGACATTCTGTCACAGGAATAGGAAGAGAAATAGAAGAATAGGCTTGATCAATAATATCTTGTGGTAAATGTGCTGATATTAATGCTTCACAACGACTTCTTTCATATTTCATACGAGAATTTAATGAAATTAATAATCGTACATGTTGCCATAGACGTAATGCATTTCTCTTGTAAATATGTTGTAAAAACAAAGCAACAAAGAAATAGGACCATAACATCAGGTTTGAATTATAATACCAACCTACTTCACCTCTTGTTGTTGCACCAACATTAGATGAAAATGCTAAACAAAGAGCAAAGTTATCAAAGAAAGTTCGATAGTACATGACCCGGAAAAGGATAATATAGGCCAAATAAGACACCATACATTGTTTTCGACCAATAATAGCTTCCATACAAATTAGACAGACTTGTAAAGCAATCGCTGTTAATGCAGCTAAACGATTTTTAAATCTTGTAGAATGGAAGAAAGGTAATATGGAGAGAATGACGGAAATGATAATATAGCCAATGAGTTTGATGGCAGTCCATTCAAACTCTTTTAATTTCGCAATAACATAGACAATGGTTCCTATAGAAACAACAACTTCAAAATTTAATGGGAAGAAATAAACTTTTGGTTTTGTCGCACGCCAATAGGCACTAAAGGAAGTGATAATAGAAGTTCGAGACATCATCACGAACAATCTAATTATTGATAATAGCAAGTAATCTTGATTTTATTTTAGGGAAGGAAAATTAAGGTCAGGTAAGGTGAGATAAGATAAGGTAGGAAAAAGAGTTTGAATTAATAATCTGATAATTATAGAATAGTTCTCTCTATACGACTTGTTTTATAAATATTCTGCTGCTGCCGCTCTCTCTTGATGTCGTTGCGCCAAGGTCGTTCCAGGCCATGGCTTAGGACATGGTGCGACGCTTGGATAGGCCATGTGGCGGATGGCCTGGGTAGTATGTAGAGATTTGAAACTCGTACTTTTCGACTTTTACTGCTCATCTATCACATAGACTTCAATAATTTCGATCACTTCCTGTTTACTATTATCAGGTAGTATAGAGCTTTCTGAATTAAGTCTTAGAGAAGGAGTTGTAATCTAAAATTACAACTGCCTTCATTAGTGAGCTGATTTTGATTGCTCAATGCTTTGCAATTGTGGGTCTTTGCTTTGATAACGCAATGCCAACAAAAATACCATTGAAACAATACCATTGCCAACAAAAATTCAAACCCAAATTCTATACATCCAATCAAATACTGACCACTTTTACAATTCTCTAGTAATGGTAGAGACGAAGAAGCAATAATCTAAGCACTCAAAGCTTGTTAACTTCTATCTGCAGGGATTTCTTCAGCCTGCGAGAGGACAGCTGGCACAAGAATAAGATAGAGCACAATCAATCCTGCGTGACAATTAAAAAAGGAATCAGATCAAACCACGTGAAAGGCTATCATACAAGAAGAGTGATGTTAACTCACCTAAGACAAGGTAATGTACAGTCTGGCTTGGACTGGTTTTAGGAAAGCCCAAATCTACTGGACGCTCTAATTGCCGCACGGCATCCGTAAGGCGTGCACCAGAATCCCACAGAAGAGCAAGTGGGACAACAACCCACAAGCCATTCATAAAGACCAGGTAAATCCAGAGCAACGAGAAAGTGGAACCATCAAGGTTGGGACTGCCTTCCAACCACTCAGGAGCAAAGGTCATCCAACCACCATAGAGTTCCGCAACACAGATTACTATCTGTAAAATATGTCTCCAAGGAGTTCTAAGAAATTCAAAATGTCATACAAGCAATGTGATGATATTTATCAACAGATGTATAGTGTGAGTACAGTTAGTAGAGATACAGTATAATCAAAAGTAAAGCTTATTCGATAAAATGCTCAATACATGATGAATCATTATCTTCTCAGTAGGAAACAAGTAATAAATACTAGTATAGAGGTACTAACCTGTAGACTATGCCATAGAGCATAAACAAACATAATACCCCAACTAGAACTGTCAATATTTCAATAGATATCACATTAGCATCACGTATCGCCCAACGAGCATCAGCACGGGCATATTCACGCCAGATTTTGCCCATAGCAGTATCAGAACGGCGCGCAGTGTCCCCCAAGGCCAAGCAGACATAGCCCAGCTCAATGGTCAGGTGAGTAAAAGCATCTATAGAAAACCATAAAAGAGAAACTTTCTCAGCTATGGTATATCCTCTGGTTATCTTCTTCTCTTCCATTTGGGTGTAGACTATTTGCTTTTTGTGGCGAAAGAAATAGATTGATTTGAACCAATCAATAAATGAATTACACTATTATAGCGTAAATACATTCAATTTAACCAAACACATTCCAAACGCATGTTGACACGCCCAAACATAAAGCAAATGTGTAAAGTGCCGAAATATACAAGGTGATGTCCATCTGACAATTGGATGTTGAAGTATTAATCAGCGAAGCAACGTAATCTGACTTAAACTACACACTTTCCAATAAACATACCTACATTACAGGATACGACACTTCATCAGGGTGATGTGGGCGATGGGCAGACTGATCCTCGTTCTTGTCCTTGTTATTTCTCCGTGGGTGTCCTCGTTGCTTCGGTCTTGGTGATTTCAATTGAGTTTCTACAACAGTCGATTGGTCGTTTTGTTGAGTATGTTGTGATTTGGGAGCTTTAATCTTCCGTGATGGGACCGAGGATTGACCCATACGAGGCGAAAGTTGCAACGTTGCTTGTTGCTCACTCAGGTGTGAGGATGGTGGGTGCGGTGGATGAACTTGATGTTGAGCTGGAGGAAGGGCAGGAGAACCACCAGCTTGGTTTGAGTTCAGTTTTTGAGGCTGTGGTTGTGGCTTGTTCCTTGTAGAGCGATTATTGCGCTTGGAAGTTTCTTTGCGCTGTTTCTGCTCTTGTGGCTCCTGTGACTGAGCGTTCGAGGGAAGAGAATCAATTCCAGAAGGCTGAGGCTGAGTCGGAGTTGGAGGTTGGGATTGCCGCTGTGGCTGCGGCTTTCTCTTCTTTGCAGAGCTCTCATTCTGCTTCTCAGCCTGGAGAGCCTGTTGAGCTCGCGATGGTGGATCTGGGAGAGCAATTTGCTGAGCATCAGAAGAAGGAAAAACAGCCAGAGTAGTTTGAGGTTGCGACTGCCGCTGTAACTTGCTCTTTTTTGAAGATCTTGGGGCTGGTTTCGAGGTTTGAACACCCAGTTGTTGCGAAGTTGAAGGTTGAGCATCCGAGGAAAGATGGTCGATTTCAGAAGGTTGAGTTTGAGTTTGAGTTTGAAGTTGGGAATGCAGTAGGGGCTCCGTCTTCTTCTTCTTTGCAGATCTCTGATTCTGCTTTTCAGCCTCCTGGCGAGCTTGCTGACCGTGCGATGACAGAACCCGCTGAGAAGGATATTGAGCATCAAAAAGAGATGGGTCAACTCGAGCAGTTTCGGGTTGGGATTGAGGCGGCTGTGGCTTGTTCTTCTTCACAGATCTTGGTGCTTGTTTCGGGGTTTGAACAGTCAGTTGTTGCGAAGTTGAAGACTTGGAAGGGGTTGTTGGTTGAATTGAATGGTTGGGTTTTGACTCAGCGCGAGAAGGGGTCAGTTGCAGATTAACATCTGACTGATTTAAAAACTGCTGGCTTGAAAAGCCCCGGTTGCCGACTTCGACGTCGATCCAACGAGGTTTCATATGTACAATATGTCGCATGGAAGGATCTTTTATATCTTGGTCACGACCAGCAATAAGTTTAGTCAAAAGGGAACAAACTGATTGAAGATGACCATTCCTTCGACAAATTTTGCACTTAGCGAATGGGCAAAACTCCTTGACATGACCAACATGATCACAACTGCCGCATACACAAAACCCTCCTTCTGGAAGGCTCAAATTCACTTCGCAAACACAACTCCATGCCTCTGACATGCGCGTACACCCTTCAATAGCTAAGATAGTCATACCCCGATGAATCTCTCCAATAAAGTAATTCTGATGGAAAAAACTATCAACCACCTTTCCCAAATCTCTTTTATCAAAACAATCTTCAATTTTGATGCACCAAGGGCGTGGACGCGTGCTCCGCTTTCTAGTGAGCGCTGCTATAATAACATGTTCTGCTTCGTTTTCGCCTTCATCACTACTCGCATTCGAAGAATCATTATCATCGTCTTCGATATTATTGTCTTCGGCGTCGCTATGAACAGTATCATGACTTCCAATATGAGCGGATGATGGAGCAGTACCGTCAAGGAGGGAGATTGTCCCCGTTAGATAACTGAAGTTTTGCTCATCCTCACAGCCAAAGTATGTAAAGAAATGAAGTAGCAATTCACCAGCCGTCACATTATCGGACGATTGGTCCAAGCTAGTTTGTTGCAGATGGAACATCTCATGACCCTCAGTGTGAAAAGCGATCTCTTCGGAGGCCCGCTTCAATCGTTCTACCGCGTAATGTGTGAGTGAAAATTCTGGTAAGCGAAAAGCGAAATGACACTTAGCAGCATACAAAGCCAGAAGACACCACGAGAACGAACTCAGTAGGCCGCTTTTCGCATTGTTGATATAACGTCTACTTGCCCATTGTTTAACTGCCAATAACAGTTTATAGAGACGAGCATCGGCTTCACCATAGGCTTTCAACAATAAGGTATTTTGACATCCCAACTCATTCCCAACACAAAGATCAATCTGTACAGCAGAAACCATAACAATGCCAATTGGCTCAAATGTATAATGGTAGGCCTAATACGTTTCACTTACCTCCACTCCCGTTGCCACATGCTTGAAAGTAATAATAGGAATTCGAGACCAGAAAATAACGTCCATGAATTGAAAATGTCGGGACCCCCGCAGCTCACGTCTAATGTCCTTGAGAACTGAAGTTGTTTTCATGCATCGGTAATTAGGAATCACCCCTTTGCTTCTATTATCCATAAACACAGGCACTACAGCAGATCTATCGCCATAACCTTCTGAAAAGGTCAAGCAAACATCCAAATCACTTCCTAAGTCCCCTAATGCTGAGATGCGGGATCCGAATGGATGGATGTGAGGGATGATCCCTGCATTTCTCCATATTCCATCTAACACATGTCTTAAATCAGACAAAATTCTATCATTTTGCAAAGAAATTGTAGCATTTATTTCTAATTGTCGAGCATGAAGACTGTCAAGTGACATATTTAATTGACTGAGAGCAAGTGGACAGTTCGTCGGAAGGGTAAGAAGCTGCTTGCAAAGCATTTGCTCGTGATCTTTCCAGCATTCTTGACATCTCATCAGATTTCTCAGCATTTCTGCGATAGTTGATAGGATGTTGGAACCTTCATTAGGAAGTGGCTGAGAGTTCTTCTCTAATCTTTGCTGAATTGAGTTGAGAGCATTAATCCCCAATGGCACGATGCTTCCCGTCAAACAGAGGTAAAGGTCGTGTCTTTTATTATAGAAGTCGGGGTTATTGGGAGAAGAAAAATCCAGAATAATTTCATAAATCACTTGACAACAAGACTCAAACAAGGCCAAGGCGCTGGTATTAACACAACGAAAAGTGTTTAACAAAAGAGCGACGAGATTCAAGAGCTCACATAAATCATCATCAATATCTAACCCGTTAGTAGGGCATGATGATGGTTTTAAAGTTGAAATTGATTCAATTATTCGATTTGCACATTTTTCCAGTCTAATCGCAGTTTTCTTGCCAATATGGAAATTGGTGCAAAGACAACTGCCATTGTGCGCAGGCGAATCATTCTTCACCGATAAGATGCATCCATTAGTTTGTATTAGTCCTTGCTGGCGTTGTAGTTTTTTTGGGTTTCTTGTTTGCTGTTTAATGGGGAGATTGGTCAAGACCAAATTCGCCAAGTTTTCAATCTTTGCTATCATAACCATTCTTCCACTTTGAGAGTACTTATCCAGGTTATATTAAGAGGCCAAATTTTAGACACGATAAACTAACTGACTTGAACCGGAATACTATGAAATAAAAATGGAATACCGATGATATTGTGAACAAGCGCATGGCTGAAAGCGCTTGCTTTGGGAGAGGATGGGCCAATTCCATGGATAGCATGAAATTCCATGGAATATCTACGACGACCACGGAATAGTCTCAATTAGAGATGAAAAGAAATTAAACAGAACTAGCCTATTTAATTAAATAAATCAAAAGAGAAGGGATAATGAAATATTTGCTAATTAAGGATTAATGATTAATTATGGAATAATTAAGGTATTATTCATTAAGTGATAAATTCATTACTGCGCTTGGCAAGTTAGCAATAGCCATCCGAAGCGTGAAGGATGGACTGCCACATATAGATATAACCAAAGACGAGAAGACAGAATATCTCTGAAAGGCTATGCCGTCTAATAAAGGTGTTCCTCTGAGGTCGCCCAAACCGTCATGTTTTTTATATTCCATTAATTCGTAATCGTTTGTCTCCTCATTTATATTTCATTTAAAAAGTAAATTATTAGTCTTTGAACAGAACAATTAATGTCTACAAAATGCGTTGAAGAAAGGATCGGTTCTCTCACAATTTCTGACAAGTTAAAGCCAACGTCAACCTCAGTGCCAGAGTGTGGCAGTCTGGAAGAGTGCCAGGCTCGGACTGCCCCGGATGAAACTCATCTCACAAACAAATCCAAACACTATCTGACAAAGACCCTCTCTGCCTTCTTTTTATTGCCTTAATTTATTAGATTTGTTTTCCATTTTCTTTATCTGTTAATTTTTTTCTGTAGTAGAAAATGTCGGAAGGGAAAAGATTCACTTTCGCCAGCATGTTGCGGGGAAGCTCATTCGATGAAGAAGCCTTTAAGAACATCGTTCTCGATAGCAAGTTCCTAATACCGAATGGCGATGAAGCTGTCCATAGAGCTTTGAGATATCTCCATCAAATAGACAAGTCATATAAAGTTCGTGCATCACGCGTTCTCTTCAAGAGGATGGAAGACAAAGCTCAAGCGACAAGCTTGCCCATTATTTGCAAATGCTTCATGAGAAATACTTTTGCTGTCGCCCCATTAGCCAATGACTCTGATACTTCTCTGTTGAATTGCTACGAGAGTTTGTGTTCTCGATTGTTTTCGTTTGACCTGCAGGAAGTGGCGAGCAATTTACTCGCTGTTACTGAGAATCAAATTATTGCTGGAGCGACTGTTCAGGCTCTAGCTCTCATGGTTCAAAGTGAGAATCCATTTTGGTCTCAATACCGAAAGCAACCTGAAAATCTGGCCTCTTCGTTGGATAGAATTATTCTACTGGTGATCATCGCGAGAGTCTTTGGTTACCAACAACATGCATCTTTGAGTGAACTGACCAAAGTTTGGATGCAATATCATGTCAAATCAAGGCCACATCAAGCCAAGCCCTTGAACTGTTTCGAATTATCACAGTACATATTGAAGGTGTCTTGTTCATTGGGGTTGATGAACCCTGCTGAAACAGCAGATTTCTTGTGTGCTGTGACTGGATATTTCTATAATATTACTATTGTTAATAATCCTAGGGGTTATTATGATACAGTAATGGCTACTAATGCTGCATACAAGAAACATATTATGGACTTATTTCAGGTTCAGTTGCAACAGTTCTTGGAAGCTGAAGAATGTCGCCTTCTGCTGACCAATTATGATGCTATCCCTATGGATGCTGCTCTTTTGGTAAAGTTTGCCAATTGTATTGTGAACAAAACATTTGAAGAAGTTGATGCATCTTATGCAGTAGAAGTGCTTTGTGATTTCCTTAAATGTCGAGGTAAGTTACAAAATCGTGGATTACAAAATGCTTATGAACAAATCCTTTCCTTGCATGTAAGATGTTGGGGCAAAGTTTATCGATAATATTTTCTTTGGCCTTGTTAACAAGATTATATCTTTTCGGGACAAGAGTATTAATGAAATGAGAGAGATGTGGAAAATCGTCTGCTCCTTGTGTTTACAGAAAGGGAACTTTTCTGACGAACGCATTCAAGATTTTGAATCAATCTTGTTGAGAGCGTTAGCCTCGCATGGTCGCGATGTTTCCATAATTGATGGAATACCACCAAATGTTATGCTGCAGTTTTGCGAGCGTGAAGGTGTTTTTGACTCTGTGCCGTCTATGAAAGACTACTTGCTACGCTATTTCGAAGTTCTTGGTAGAACACTGTACTCCCAGTGTGCCATCCAAGAGAAAACCTTTGATAGCATCCCTTACGACTATACCATCTTGTTTAATATATATCTCAAATGTGGTGGCATTGGAAATGGAGAACAAATGATCGATCATTTCCTCAACTCACTTGTGGCAATATTCACAGGAATATCTAGATTGGCGAGTGCTAATCGAACCAGAGTGGCCTATGAAGGGCCATCATATTGGATCAATTGTGTCATCAAAAGTATTTCTTGGGTTGCTGCAATTCTAGCGGGAATAGAAAACGATGGGGGTTTTGCGAAAAATGATGTTGTGCTTCTTGAAGATCGAACCAAAACAGCTTTGCGATCAAAGCTATTTCTCAACTCTACTTTCCAGCAGATCTTCAGAGACATTGGGGCCAACTCCAAGGGTTTCATAACAACATTTTCGTTGATCCTTGGGCCCATTGAGTTGGGAGGGGAAATGCCCTTCTTTTATTTATGGTTCTGTGAAGTATTAGCTGAAAGATTGGTGGAGCAAGATCTTCTTAAAGCTGCTGGCCAGAACCAAGATGAATCTTCAATTTGTGATACCATCCTAAAGCAATGTATATCAATGCTAAACGGAAGCTTAGAGAGCAGGATGTGTCATCTCAGTGTGAACTATGTTAAGTGTGCTTTTGAACATGCAACTGGCACATATTTATCACTTAATCCCTTTTCTCCTCCCTCCTCTTTGAAGGAGCTGCCATATTGCTTTGAGCAGCTCTCAAAAGTCAAGCACGAGCACAGCTTGACTTCTAATCAGAAGAAGCTTGAAGAATATGCAAAGGAAGTGGTTGAGTCTATTGAAACGAAGAAACTATCAAGAAAAGATGTAAATGTTGCGAAGCATAATATAGGCTCAATTATTAAAATCGCTGAAGGTTTTAAGATTGAATCTGAAATCAATGCTCAAACAATGGATAAATTATCAGAAGAATTTCTCGAGTTGGATAAATCAGTTGTGGAGCTTGGAAATACCCTCACCTTCCTTTATAACCGTAAACTGTGTGCTGCGGAGAGCTACAATGACTGGAAGGAAATGCTGACAAAATTGGCCGATCCCAGTGTTCAGCTTGTAAAAATGTCAGATGATATTTCTTTGATTTTAACAGAGCTTGGCCTTGGAGATAATATATTGACAATTTTAAAGACCTTTTCCGGTGAAAGTGATCTATTTGGTGATCGATTTGGCACTTGCGCAAACATCCCTGGAACGCCTGAGGAAGTGATAAATGTTATTACAGAAAAGACCTTGACTGCCTTTCGAGACCTTGAAATGCTGGTATTTGATGGCAATGTGAGAATAAAGGACTTTGAAGTTAACCTTTCTGGTGTAATTGCAGAGTTTCAAGGGCACGGCAGAAGACAACGCAAACTAGAGAGAGAGTTGCAAGCTGTGGCTA
Source organism: Ochromonas danica (assembly GCA_015146655.1). NCBI lineage: Eukaryota > Chrysophyceae > Chromulinales > Chromulinaceae > Ochromonas > Ochromonas danica. The sequence goes on from VKHL01000132.1 coordinate 31,200, forward strand.
ACTTCTTTGTTTCAAATGCTAATCTTGGAAAGCATTGGATTGAAGGAGAAGACAGAATGGTACCTCCTCCTAATCAATTGATGGATCATCTTGAAAAGTTGAATTCGGCATTCACCTTGGTGAAGTACCGCGATGTGCTGATCTCCTTCAAAACTGCACTGAAAGGACTGAAAATGGATTATTTAATATCTCCTTCATTGGAAGACCTTGTTAATCAAGTGATGGATAACTTTCTGATCAGTCGAGCCCCGGATATTCTACGTGCACTGACTTCGAGTCTTGGAGGTCTCGAGCTGTTTGATCTGAAGATCATTGGAAAGCTGGCTTCAGAAAACGAGCTTTCTGCAGGTCTATTGCTGTTATTCTTTAGGCGATACAACTCTCAAGAGTCCTTTGATACCGCTGTAGAGCATGCGCAGAATCGTTGTGCTGGTAACCCTCACGCCTCCAAAGTGTTGATGAAGTTGCATGCCATGCGTAATCTTCTTTCTCCTTTCTGGAGTTCTGCTCTTCAAGTGACTTCTCTGAAAGACATTAAGGATCACTTTAAGAAACTGGTTCTCATACACGGAAAGGAGGCCCATGAGCTCACATGTCCAACTTTGGAAGAGCTTTCAAATCTCATTGAGAACTGGGCTGAATGTGAAATTTATTTTCGAGATGGAACTGACAGCGGAGATTCAGGCGACATTATTCGTCGAGTTGCTTTGTACCGCAAAACTGGCAAATTTGTCGCAACCTATCATGCTCATCTAGGTGGTGCTGTGCTTGCATTTGCATATGAAGGAGCTGCCCAAAAGCATGTTGTGCTCTCTCCAGATGTTTTGCAAGAACATGTTCAATGGGCTGTACTATTAGGAGGAGGAGTCGACACAGTGAGAGAAAGTGAAGTTGTTGTTGATGATGCTAATGATGCCCCAAAACAGGATCCATCAATGCTCCCTGCTAATGAGTCGTCGAACGTTTTAGAAGAGTTTGTTCGTGCCTTTGTTCTGGCCCAAGATATACATTCTTTGCGACTGCAATTAGAGCTTGCAGGCCACCCTGATTACCAAGCAACAGCTGATAATCGCTTTAGTCCCATTGCCGACACGTGTCTATGTGCTCATCTGGAAGAGACAGTTCAACACCTGCTGGATGCCAAAGATCGTTGGGAGCGTGACATTGTGAAAACGTGTGGATTATGCCCCCGATTAAGCCTTCTACCTCAGCGTGCTCGTGTTCATTTTTTGATTGCTTTGAGAACGTGGCAATCTAACTATCGTGATGGTCACAACGGTACTAATGGTGATTCAACGGTCGTTGACGGCCCAGTTGTCATCTACCCTTATGTTCTGCAATCCTTTCCTGAAATATTAAGCGAGCGCTCGAAGCTATTCAATGCACTGACCAATGTGATGAATGGCGATCAGCTGAAGAATGATTTTTGTGGAGAGCCTGACTACCTCAAGAATGCTATCGCGCTTTTAAGCATGGTAGAGAAAGCTTTGCAGGATGATGGTGTTATTTATGCCGAGGATATCAATAAGCCTGGAACGATTAGTCGTATTGATGCTTTTGGAGCCGATGAATTGCAAATGTATGTGCATCATCTGGAAGACTTCTTAAGTACAAATAATGCCATGCCTGGCCTCCCAAGTTGTGTGCTGTGGGGACACCCTTCTGTAGAAATGGAAGCTATACAAGATTTCCTTCGCGCGGTGAGCAGTGGTCTTTGCCCTGTTGCGCATGTCATCGACGCAGACAAGATCCTTCCCCGTGTCCGCGAGGAATTACTAAGAGGGTTGCAGAACGAATTGGTGAAATGTTCGGTTGTCGTCTTGTTTGCCGACCACAATGGTGTTGATGCATTTCGCCATTATAGTTCGCAAGTCGCCAGCAAAGACCAAGTCGAAAACCTCGGTGATCGTAAGAATAGCTACTACAAATCGGCTTGGCCTTGCCGTCTTAGCCTTGTTAACGAAAAGGATAATGATACTTCTTCCTTGAAAATCCACGTTGTAGCGGGAGAGCTGGGTGGAGGGAAGTCCAGATGGATCGAAGAGGCTTCTCGTTCTTGCGGAGCAACACAACAATATCAGTTGATAGTACATGAGGGATTCCACGTCACTACTTTAATCGATCAATATAAAGTCCATCCTTTCGAGGATACAACCCTCTATATTAATGTGACTGAGTATGGTGATCTGGCCTTGTTGAACAGGTTTCTACACAATCTTATTGTGCTGGGTCTAATATTGGATGAAAAATCGGGTCAATCCATTGCATTGCTCCCGAACTTAAAACTGAGTATATTTGTCGAATTACCCTCTTTATCTGCCAACCCGATAAATAATCAACGTATCTGGCCCCCGAGAGAGGAAGCATGGACCGCCATGCAACATCCTTATATCAGCAAGCTTTCTGCACTGGCAGTATTCGTTCCTGCTTCTAATTTTGTGTCCGTTCGTGCTTGCGATCCATTTATTGCAGATCACCAGGCTCGTTTTGTATGCTTGTGCATGAAGCAATATTATGAACATAATGGCCAAATTGACACAAGGCTTTTACCCGATCCAGCCGAGGTAGAGACAGCCAGCATTGGAAACGAGGAGTGTGAGTCCATTCTAACCAGACTGTTGAAGGATCACAACGACGCAACAACCAAGCGCTTTATAACGTTCATGCTTCGTGTCCTTTACTCCAGATTCGCGTTTTTAGCCAGGATGCAAAGGCTCATGTTTTCCGATTCGCAGTTTGAATTTTTTGAGCGCTATCGTGGTCATTTAAATGGGATTTTCATGCTCATGATTCTTGAAGCACTTTCTCTCGTGAAAGAGTCAAATGACGATTGTTCTATATTCTGCATATTCCCAAGTTGGTCTACTACATCAACCGACTTGGAGTTTGATAACAATGATGATGAGGGAAATGATGAAGAATGGCTTGATTCCTTGCCAGTAGAAGCTCAACTGGAGATCTTGCTTTGTTGCAAAACAAAGACGTCCCCATACGTACAGAGTTGCATTCGAAAGTTTCCTTCAATTCATGTTCTAGAAACGCAGTCTGATGTCCCTTCCTCGAAATTGGCTGAAATCAGGGCACTGGTTGCACCTCTGTTTGGTATGAAGGACACAGGAATGATGTTGCGCAACCTTATGGACGCAGGTCATTTGCTGACTCCCGACTCATTGTGGAGCATATTACACTTGAATTTGAGGAAGCACATTCACGCCAACGTTATTTATGAAGGAGAAACTGGTTGTGGAAAAACGCAGAACCTCAAATTGTTGTCCCATCTTTTGAATTCTGATGCTGAGTTGTTCACAAATCTCAAGCTTCATCTTTTAGCTATCACGCAAGTTGCTGTGAAGCATCTCAGCGAAAATAATCCTTTAACTATTGGTAATGACGTTACGGAGGAAGATGTGGCTGCCTATGATAATGCTGCTAAGGAAATTTTGAGCTTCTCCACTTCTTCTGCCTCTTTCGAGAGCAGCTCTACCGAGAAGCTGCTTCAAGCAATCATTTCGTGGGTCCGACAAGGAGAACAAGGGCTCGCCAATGCATTTGGAAGAATTGTATTTGCATATTTCGCTTTCCTTTTTGGTAAGTTCCCTCTCTATCAAGAAGGATTATCTGAGGTGCAAGTGTTGTTGTTTAAGCGGTTGCAGCTTTGGCTCTCCAAAAACGATAACGAAAGGAGCATTATTCAAAAGTTGGCTATCGAGGCTTCTTATATGCCTTTTTTATTTGCTGAAGGCTCGTTATCGGAGCTTGTTTGGCCACTTTCTTTGTCATTTTGCGAAGATGAGCTCGCCGAGAATAATGGACACGAAACTAATGATAATGACGATGATTTAAAACTATTTGAAACCGAAAATGCACTGGAAGAATGCTTGGAGCAACTTGTCAAAAGAAAGCCGGCCTCTCTTTTCTATCGAATTCTTGCAGATGATGGGCTAACGGTAGAGAAATGGCGAGACTTTATTTCAAAAGTCGCCACAGCTGCCAAAAGGATATTTGATCTTGATTCTTCGGCGACGGTCTGTATTTTTGTTGATGAAACTAACACAGCCAGAGCATTGGGCATGGTGACTGAGGTTTTCGTAACACACTCGCTGGATGGAATTGCTCTCCCGACGAATATTGTCTTTGTGGGTGCTATTAATCCATTTACTGTTGAGCGTCAGCTTGGTCCGAATATGGACTTCACTAAATATGAATCAAATAGTCCGCATAACAAAAATGGTCCCCGCAATGACACCATTGATATACGAAAAGAAGACGATTCCGCCGATTATTTGGCCAGTGTGCCGTATATTGTGAAACCTCTTTCTTCAGGTTTGCACTCCTTGTTAATAAAATATCCCAATCTCCATCGTCATGGAGAAGCCATTTTCTTGAGAGACTATTTGCTATTGCATATTTGCATTCCTGCTCCATCGGAATTTAAAGAGCAAACAAAGACTATGTGGAGTGATGGGGTTAATACTGAGGACTATTTGAATGAAGCCTTGACCATGATATTGAGAGCTCAGGAGCTTGTTCGAACTTTTAGAATTCACCGAGTACATATGTCCATGCGAAACCTTATACGGGCAACTGACTTACTTAAGTTCTATTTGAAGTTTTCTGTGCCTTCAGTAATGTCTGCCCAAGGTGAACCTGCCAACTACGTCAATGTGTTCCTCCCTAAAGCTAGTATCAAACTATCGGGTGTGCCATACTATCGACAACGTGAAATGATTGAGCAGAGAAAAGAGCAAATGTTGCATGCTTTGATAATGGCTATTAGCATCACCTATATGCTCCAGCTACCCAATGAAGGTCATGTTGCGGTTAAAAAAGCTTCCGTGAATTTTAGAGAAGTGTTCCTTCGAGAGATTGTCGAAGGTTGGGGTAGTTGGTATCAGAGTAGCGGGGCAGCTTTTTCATCTTCCCATGTGGAGAAACGATGCAATCAATGGCATCAAGTAATGTATGGCAGCTTTGAACACATCTGGTCCTTTGCAACCATTCCTAAAGGGTTGGCAAAGACCAATGCTCTCATGGAAGCTTTCTATGCCAATATTTTAGTTGCTGAGAATAAAATGGGGCTGCTAGTTACAGGGCCACCAGGTACGCAACCGCTTTTAGAATTAGATTTTGTGTTAAGAAATTGTTTGACTAAATGTTGTGGATATTTTTCAGGTTGTGGAAAAACCTTGAGTTTCAACCTCGCATGCGAGAATCTGAGAGGACCCAGCCTAAACCACTCCATTGTTTTCCAACACCTGAGAAAAGCAGCAAAGTTTATGTATCAATGTTCTGCATCTTCGACTGGACCTGAGCTAGCGGCCAGATTTCACGATGCTTATGTGCAGCAGGCTTATCTTGATACACAGCAACTGGGAAAACATATCTGCATTGTTGGTGTTGATGAAGCTGGGTTGCCTCCTGAGAATAGACAGGCATTGAAGTCCGTGCATGATGTTCTCGAAGAAAGAGTGGTAGCAACTACAATGATGAGCAACACCACTTTAGATGCTGCCAAAACATCTCGTATGCTGCAATTATTGCTAAACCAAGCCAACTTGGAAGATCTGGAGCAGCTCGCATTGGGCATTTTAGTTAATGACGATCAAAGAGTAAGTGAACATAAATTTATATTCGTTCATCTAGTGTTGTTACATTGTTGCTGCTGTTGCATGATAGTTTTCTCAACCAAAAGATGTTATTCTTCGCTGGGAAGAGCGCATCAAAGGTCTCTGTGCTGCATTTTACTCTCTGAGCCAAGTTATCTTGTATGACAATTGGTTCCATTCTCGTGATTTTATCTTCCTTTGTCGTTACCTGCGCCGAGCCATTGCAAATTCTCCTCCTGCACCTTCATTGTTCACGGCAAGCATACTTGTTGAAGGCCTTCGAAGACACTTTCAAACTGTTAATGATGAGCAATTTCCTCAGCTGTCAACTCATTTCCTTGATCATTGTGGATTCACGGAAATCGACGATCTTCTCCTCAGTTCACGAGTACTTGATACTCTACGTTTAGCTCTTGCTGACAAAGTCGATGAGGAAACGGATGCTACGGCGGCTCACTGCAGGTATATCTTGATTGTGGATCCCACAGATTCCGAGAATGCCGCAGACTTGCTATTCACGACGAATCTGTTGGATCAAACTCAAACGAAGGTGATAACATTATCTGATTTCAGCGAAGATGCTACTCCTACTCGTCAAACAGCTGTTTTGGCACAAATCAAGCGTGCAATTGAAGTTGGAGAGTGTCTATTGTTAAAGAACTCAAGTGTGCTTCAATCTGCTTTGTATGATGTTATCAATCGGCATTACGTTATCAACGTGACCGCTGACCCTCTCCACCCGGGAAAAGTGATCCGTGAAGCTTATGCTAACATTGCGCTTGGTTCATTTTCAAGATATGTGAAAGTGCACCCCAATTTTCGCCTTATTATACATGTGCCTAAATCTCAGCTGCCATTCACACCTCTACCATTCTTGAATCGACTGGAGAAATACACGTTAAGTGTCCGAAATACTCTTGATGAGAGAATAGAAGAGTTGTCCAATCACCCTCCAAGTTCATTACGTGCCATTTCCTCTCCTGAACAACGCAAGGCATTTTTTGCGGCCCTAAGAGAAGGAGTGGAGGGTTTTGTAGATTTCTTGGGTGGAAACTCCACGTTTTACGGCTTTGCGGCCTCTGAAGCAGTCCCTGCCACAATCTTGAATTCTCTGTCGGACTTTTCCTTGGCTTCATCATCTTTCTTTCGCGTTCCAAAGACTAAGCTTGAGCTTATCATGCTGCGAGCGAAGCATAATGAAAGCCCGGTCGGACCCAATGAGGATGATGCTGTAGAGGATTTATACTTCGATCCAAATAATTTGGGTGCGAGAATGAGAGATATAATACGCTCATTTAATTTTCAAGTCCTGCAAAATGCAAAGATTGAGAATATCTTTCGCTTGCGTAATCGTCTGCCAGCAGTGTATTTAAGAGAGTATTTGGAGCGGCAAGAGCACTTGTCAGTAGCAGCCATTCTAAAAGATGTCTTTTATTTTATGGCAATGCGAAGAGCTGATCAGAGTGCTGCTTCTTGTTTTGAACCTTTGAAACTGGTAGCTTATACCAGGACAGGTTAGACAACGCATATGAAGCACCATGCGTGATGTTTGTACCGATGTAGACATTTAATCTTCTGTGTGTGATGTAGATGCTCTGATCCAAAGGTTGGGGTGCGACAAGAATGCGAATCATCTTCTGACGGGAACAGTTGGTGATGCCTCTTCGTATGAACACCATTCGGTCAAGACTTTCACAGTTTCCTCGAGCGACGACTTTTCCTTGAAGACAATAAGAAGCTGCAAAGATCTTGCCTTATGTATCTTCCAACTATCCGCTTTTAAAAGTGGCGGCAGCTGCGAAAAAGCTCTTCGCGCCTGTTTGTCCACCAACAGTGGTCAAAGGGTTCTTTTGTTGGTCGCTGATATGATGATATGTACCACCAATCAAATCACGTTTTGCAAGCAGATAGTGGATGCAGAAATATCATATTTGCGTGAGGAAATGCCTCATTTACGCGAAAAGAGAGAGCTTCCAGAAGTTATATTTGTTCTACACGTTCCATCCAACCAGTTAGTGCTTAGACCATGCTACCAAACAATCCCTCTGAATGGCTGGAGCTCTGTTTATGTGGATTCATTTTCTTTATTTGAAAGTTCTGAAGAGGATGGTATTGATATTTTGGCAGGCATTCCAAATTTGAAGTATGATGCTGCTTCAATAGCAGATGGAGTTCCTGAAAGTAAAGATGAAGAAGCACCAGTGACTTCCTCTGAGACCTCTTTGCAAACTCTTATGAATAGTCAGGCAGTTATTTGGCTTCGAGTGGCATTTTCTTTAGAGCTTGTTCCTTCCCTGGAAGATGTCAGACAAGAGTTCAATCAGATTATTCTGTGGGCTATTGGAGAAGCAGTCAAAAGATGTTCTTTCAACCAGTTGGCTAAAAGAAGTCCTTCGATGCGTAGGTTAAAAGAAGATGACTTTTATTCATTAATAGGCTTGAGGGATTCAATTCTCGCATATGGAAAAGATGATAAAGAATGGATCACAAACATGATTTGGCAACGAAGTTATCTGGTTGATACATTGCTGCAATCATTTTCCGTGGTTTGGGGATGGTTACTGGAGACGACTGTAGAAGACGCGTGTGATCGATTGAGTAGAGGTTCTACCAGTTTGGGATTAGTTGCTTGCATACGAACCAGCCATAAATGGTTACTATCGGACTTCATCACTTCTACAATAAGAAGAGACCTCTCTTCTCAGTGGAGTCTGGAAGCGTTGGCACGCTTGCCTATTGGAGATCTTTCAGATTTGCAATCAGCAGTCTCAACCGAAAAGTCGGAAGAAGATGAAATATTGTTTCTTCGAGAGTGTGAAGTCCGGGATGGAAATATAGCTCTCATGGCCTTCACGATCCATGTTCTTCGATCTTCAGTCTTTATTCGTGCATTGGATGAGGTAACATCCAAGTTATTCTTCACCGGAAATGGCAAAGTAATTGAGACAATTGATTGCTCGAAATTTGAAAAGGCATCTGCTCTTCCGTTGTTCCACTCTTTCAATCAACAACTCCAACCGTTTTTGCACAAATCAAAGAACTCCGCTAGGCAAAGCAATCTCGACAATTCTGAGCAACAATTCCTTCTCCATTTAAGGAAGAGCATTTCCGCAACCAACGCAGAACTGTCACATGCTTTGACTATTGTTGACAAATTGCTCCCAGTTTGGAAAATGTGGCAGAAAGATTTCATCATCCTCAGTTTAGGATTTGCCAGACACAACGAGACAGAACTGGATATTCTTCTTCATTTGGCTGAGAATTTTGATATTAATCATATAAGACATAGCACAGAGGAGTTTAGCAGTAACGTGCTGTGGTGGGTTTTGCAAGAGAAAGCTTTGAAAACTTATCTGTTGCTGCCATCAAAAATGTTGTTGACTTGCAGAAGTGTACTACAAGCAGAAGATTTACTGGCTCTGAAGAGTCAAATTTCAAATGAAAACTATGTTTCGGTATTGTTTAACTGCTGCATCACAGTGCTGTGGTCGAACTTGAAAAAGGCGCTGATTTTGAGAGGGGATGGAGAGCCAGAGAAGCTTCAACGGTGGATGGTTTGTATGAGGGATCTGGTGAATCTACAAGAGCTGCCTGTCAAAGAATTGGCAGCCAACGAAGAAATGCTTGTTGTAATCTCTCATTATTTGATCATGGTTTCATTTTATAAGTGCTTTGGGAATGGTGTTTCGTGCACCCCCAACGCACTACAATGTTACGAGGGGCTTCAAGGTCGTGGTATCAGCTTGGAATATCCTAATACTATCAAGGTTGTTTTAACTACAGATGACCCATTGAAGGACATTTTATTGGTGCTGCTCATTTGCTCCTACAGCATGCCCAAAGAGGAAGTACAAGCCACTTTGATAGATATTTTATTGTTGATGATGCAATGGAATCATTGCATTCTATCCTCCTCCTTTAAGGTGGTTGTATTAATCGGAATTATTGGTATTCCTTTTGATCACAAAATGATTGACTGGAATAAGTTCCTGGACAAACAGTTCCAAGAACCTTGCATTCCAGCATTATTTGAGAAAGTTTTCTCCACTCTAACTTTGGAAAGTCGCTCTGAACTGCTGAAACGATTGATTCTATTGAACAGGAACGAAATGGAAGAGATCCTGGAGTCTGTATTGGAATGTTGTGCTGCAACTGCGGATGAAGCCATCTACATCCCTTCGGTTATATTGGCCGGGATGATTCCTTGGTCAAAGGCTAACGTCTTTGAGGCTCAACAACAATCCACACAGTTCCCTATTGATGCTCCAAGCTGGGAGTGGCTTGTCCCTCAAGACTGTGAATATGTTATTATTCGAAGCCTTCGCTTACTTTATCTTCTCGACAAGAGGAAGGACAATAAATTTGGTATTCACGACGTCGCGAAATCATTGTCCCAGTGGAATGATTCTCGGCGACATGGTCAATTGAGTAGAATTGTGCAAATGTATCGAATTATTGAAGCAATGGATCTTTTGTCCTTAGCGGCAGATGCTCTTTCTTCTTCGCAGCCCACTCTAGAATCAGAAAGCAGCCGGGTGAACCTCTTGGCAAATATACACGCTGATAGTCCCATAATAGAAGCCACTCAGAAAGCTGTCGCGATTGCACCCAGAGCGTTGTCTTTGTTTTTACTGAGTCGTTTAAAGGATTTGATGGTGGTGACCTCTGTGTTGGGAGATTTGATCTTGTTGGAAGCGCTCAATATCAATTGGTGGCATGCCAAATGTGTTCTGAGCGTGCCCGACAACGTAAGATTGTCTCAAGATGAGATGAACCAGTGCTGGGAGTCACAAAAAGAAGGGCATGCTAAGTTAGTCTGTATTCATGTTGCCAAGGCCCTAATCAATCAAGAGTTCCTTTTGCAACGCTGGCATCTGCCCAATCGACAACAATTACTCGAAAGTTCTGGCGAGAAAAGTGATGAGCAAGAGGAGAGTCCTCTTCGGAAGTTATCTCATGATTTTGTCAAGACAATCCTGAATGAAGATCGAGCTTCTTCACTTGCGATGAATAAGCACATTCCTATCATTGCGAATATGACTCAATTTGTACGCGAGAAATTGTCTTATCGCTTGAAGGATGTAGACGAGGCACGAATGATGACTATGGAACAAGCTTTGACTTTATTACCTCCTTATGATAGACCGAGAGGTCGTGAGTTGTTCCGCAAGTTTTTAATTGCCTGGGAGCAGTTAAGGCAACAATTTCATTCCTTCAATAACTGCGGCTATGAGATTGCAGCAGCAGGGGAGATTCCACAATTAACTGATGAGCGTGGTGCAAATCCCACCCTTCTAGGCCATTTGGTGGAGCTTAGTGGATCCAAGGCTCACGAATCTCTCCCTGTAAGAATGTTAGAGCGAAGGTTAATTACACAAACCAATGATGCGCTGCTCTCTGCCGTGGTGGCAAACATACGCAGCCATGAAGCACTCAATCCATATGAATGTCTGGCGGAAACTGCTGTGCATGAAGAGATGCTTTCCAGGTTTGGCGTCGATGACACGAAAGACAAAGATCGCCTTTTGACTGGTCCATTTAGCTCTCCTGAAGCCATGCAGGCTTTAGATGATTTCTTGGTGTGTCACTCTCAATGGAGGATAAATGGCAGCAAAATTGTCTTGCCTAACCTTGATGGAGCTTGGCCTGCAATCGATTTCACTGCAGCTGTTCAGCAGCAACAAGATCGCGAGGCCCGTGAAGCTCAATTAGCAGCCCATTTGAACGGGATAGTGATCTGTCCGAATTGCGGATCATTGAGTCAGCGAATAGATGGTTGCAATGTTATGACTTGCGGTAATCCTTCTGACCCACATTCTGGTAGAGCAACCTTGAGGGTTGGTTGCGGGACAATTATCGATGCCGTCGGAAATCGAGTTCCGGACCCAAAAGATGGAGTCCTACATCCTCGCTTTCAACCAAAAACAGTTCATCTGCCTAGCGAGATTATTAGAGATTCACTTCCAAAGCTACCTGATATCACTGAGCCATCTGGATACCACGAAGTGAACTTCGTTGCTATGGCTAAGTTCCTCTTGGCCAAGGTAATTCATGGACGAGTATGCATTAAAGTCGACCAAAGCTATTTTGAGCCCTTGGCTATGCTAGATTCTGTGGAGAACGTAGACAGTGATGCACTCCGAATGCTAATCCATCGACTTCCGAAAGAAGAGATTTCCTCAACTCTTCAAAAGGGGCAATCTTGGAAAGATCACATCAGACGCCTTCGCAAAGAGCAAGATAAGATTACTACATTATGGCTTCCTGCTTCCACGGTGGCAGATGTAAATCTGCGTCTTATTGTGGCGGCTGATCATCTGTCAAACATATTTGATGACCAGGTGCAGAATGAAAATAAGGTAGAGTCGAGTTTAGAGGTCTTGAGACAATCCGTCCATCGATTGGATGACAAGCGTTTGGTTGCTTGTTGTGAACAACTGCTGGAACTCTGCATTGTGGTGATCAACATGATGTTGGAGATGCAATGCCGCTCGAATCATACTCAAGATGAAGACAGTACAGTTCAAAAGACGGTCCAGTCATTGAAGGAAGATGTTTGCGGAACATTGATGAGTGAGCTGACCAGTAATGGAAGAAATTGGGCTCCAGTATTGAAGAAAGACATCGGAAGTCGCCCTATTTCTTTCTTACCTGCTATTGCTCGGATGTTTGCCCTGGCTGGGATGAAAGGATCGGAAAGTAGCCTCAAGACAGTTTTCCGAAGTTCTCTGTCTAAGGATGACAGCGAAAGGATGGAAAAGCTAGTAAACAGTATAACCGAAGAGACAAATGAGAGTCGGTGGGATGAAGTTCAAACACAACTAAAGGAACTGGGGAGCATCTTGGCAAAGAATGAAGAGACAATGACAAGATGTCCTGATCGCAACACTATCAAAGACTTGCCCTTCATGACACAGTTTATACTCTCCAATGAGTTTAGCAGAGAATTTCTTGGGGTGCTAAAAATTTGTCATTATGGCGAAGTTAAGCGAGCTATTCGACGTTTCATCAGTGAGATTGATTACAAGAAGCTATCACGGGACTATCAACCTTCAATGGAGCAAATCTCTTCGGTTTTGCAACACGACAATGCTACTCCGATTGCCGAGGCTCCAAAAAGAGAGACAATTACTGTCTATATCGAGCATGTTCCGCCGGAATGGATAGAACAAGAGGAGATGTCTGTTGTGGGGAAGAATGAAGAGTATGTTCTGACAGCCCCTGCTATTCTTCGGCAACAACAACTGGAGCAGCAACAAGAACAACACCATAACGAATATGAAGAAAACGCCAAAGAAGAAACGTATGAAGAAGACAATCGAATCGACGAAGTGAGTGCAGTGCATCTGACTGATCATCAGCCTACAACTCTTGACTTGGGTGCTGACCTCACTAATTACCGGGCGTGCTTGTCCATAAAAGACGATCTATTACCACTGCCCGATCACAGCAACTCGACCAAGACATTGAACCTTATACCAACACCAATATCTTTGCCCCTTGCTCCACTCCTCAATACAAGGTCTCGAACAGATGAAGCTGGAGACAGTTCTCACGTACTTCAGGATTCTGACGAAGAAACGACTGCCATCGAAGCCCTGCTTCCTCCCTCTCCTCCCCGAATAGAGCCTGCGGTTGTTAGTCCGGCATCTTCTTCGCATGCCGCAACAGATACAACTTCTAGATCTAATCTCCCCTCGCCTCAAGAACAGAAGAATCCTCTGCGTTATCATCTCGCATGGCTTGAATTCGAGCAATGGAGAAATGAGGCTCTTAGTAGCTTAATGAAAGATCTTGGTGTAAAAAGTGGAGAAGATCTTCAATACTGCGATGAAGAAGACATACAAAAAATGGCAGGATGTCTAAAGCAAGTTCCAAAGCAAAAGGTTCTTCAAATAGTGGGCTTTGTCGCTCCTTCTGTGAGTATTCAACATCGAGAAGAAGTGTGGACTATGCTTCGTGATCCAGAATACCGACTGTCAGATGGTTTGCTTGATCTCCTGGAGGAGTTGGGCGTTGCTAAAGCTGCAGATTTGCAATACTTGACAATGAATGATTTCGAAGAACTCTTTCGTCATCTAAAGAAAGTGCCAGCAAAGAAGATTCGTGGTCATATCGAAGTAGTTGTTCAGCACAAATGATCTCATATGACATAATATTGATTTGATCTCATACAGATCTCCCACCTCATCACGGTAGATCTTCATGAAGTTAGTTGATGCCAAGATAGCTGTTAGACATATTCTTACTATTACTGCGTATGCTACCTCTTAACCCTAACCTAGGCAAGCTACTTGTTATTTTTCCAATTTCATGGAATACTCAAATCCTCCATAGGCAGAGTTGCGTGTAAAACCCAGAAACCCCGTGGATGTTCAAGAGAACGCTCAGGTGCATAAAGTGCTGCTCAGAGCTGCAGGGTCGGACAAAAATAAGCATCACCACGCAATTTTCCACAAGCATATTTGACAAGCGATATCTCTTCGAATTTTGCAATTCAGGCTGCTCTAAGTACAGAATCAAATTCTATTTCAAATGATACAATGTCCCGGATGTTATTTTCGCAATAATACAGAAATTACGAGAAAAATGCGAAAACCCAACTTTTGGATAGTTGGTGAGACGGATGAGAAGTCTAGGCTTGTCATTATTATCAAGGCAAAATATGGCTTGTCCTCAGCTTAACCTAGATGTTTCTGCTGTCTTCTTCAATTCGATTTGTGATTGAGAAAGAAGAAAAGAGAATGAAACGATTTTTTTATATTTAAAATCAATATAGAGGGAGAAGGGATAGCAAAAGGAGCTGCGTAATATGCTGAACAATAATCCATGCACACAGTATCTACACATTTTACGCATCATACAGAGATGATACTGGCAGAATCTTGATAGCCAGTGGGGACTTCGAGATCACCGCGATGAAAGTAGTCTCCATCCGAGTATCGATCACTGAGGTGGAAAGAGGCCCAAGGATCCTCATCCAAGGCAGAGCCACAAAGTATTCCCTCTCTTTCATCCATATCAAAAGAAAGAGTAAGAGATCTTTCCGTGACAGCAGCAGTGTGGGGACTGTCCATACTACTAGTGCCATACGAAGGGCAAATACCTAAGCCTGTGCTACTGCTATAACTTGAGCGACTAACCTCGCTCAGACTCTTTGTGCTTGCGCGACTACTCGCACATTGACTGGCATTACCATCCATAATGCAGGTTTTATTGCCATGAAGTAATCGATGTGGATGACAACATGGAGAGGTCTTCTTCTCTGAAGTGAGCTGGAGTTGGAATGCTCTAAGCAAGATTTGTACAGGTCCATTAGCTTGGATAAATCTCCTCACCACCAAATAATCTCCTTCCTGACAAGAAGAGATTAACTTGGTTGATTTCCCCTTAGAACCACCAGGTAGCTCAGAGAATGAAGAGGAAGAGGAGGAAAGCTCAGGAGCACGAATTGACGAAAATGAAGATGAAGACGATAGCAAGGAAGATGATGACGTAAGATTGACTTCCAGGTGCTTTTTTATTGATGGCTTGCTCGCATTGGAACCAACATACTCAAACACTACCTCGGAGGCAATAACTGTACCTTGTCTTACACATGCAATATCAAGAACAAATCGTTTGAGATTCGAAACTTGCAACAGTTCTAAATCACCACTACATTGCAGATTCTCAATCGAGGTATTCAGAGGAGGACAACTCACCCAGCAAGTAGGTTTTGATGTTCCTCTCTGCCACCACCAAGGTCGTGGACTTTTTAATACAAAGAGATTGGGTGGAAGATAGTATTCTTCAAATGGTAATCGAACAGGTGGTGCTTCATTCTGTCCTTCTATTGCTACTTCAAAGGATCCAATAGAAAGATCATAAGAAGCTGGACTACGTTTCATCCCTTCACCTAAGGGATAGATAACACGTAGAATAATCTTAAATCTTGATCCAATCTCTGCAGCACGAATCATCTCATTGTTTTGATCTAGATCTAAGATAAACTTCTCATGATAATCTTGTATGAGAAAGCTTTCAATAATCATCTGCTTTTCTAGACCAGTATGATGATTGGTTAGAACAAGTAGAAAACATTTTCTGGGACGATTTCCCGTGAATGTAAACGTTGAAGTAGAGAAAGTGAGTTCTAATCGTTTAATCTTGGCACATAATGGTGGTAAAGAAAATAAGAGATGCTCTGTACTAAGAGAACCTTGTAGAGACTTGCTTCCTTGCCATATCATCTTCTTCATGATATTGAAGTAATAAATGCCATCATCTTCATTATATTCCGAGACATGATGAATGTTCTCACCTTTCCCATTAGGATGATCAGGATATTCTACAGGGAAGGAGAAAGGAAAGGCTGTGGTTGTGGTTCTAGTAGAGCTACTACCATTCTTAGTCTTGATGGTAGTCCTAGACCAGTCGTCGTTGTTGTTGTTGAAACCTGCTGAATTCGATGCTTGGCAACCCATTAAGAATATTTCATTTAAAGAGAAAGATTGTATGAGTGGGGAAGAACTATCAAGTACTAAATGTCAAGTAGTAGTAAATAGAGGTCGTAGATGTTGGTGGTCTCCAAGGTTTGTGAGGAAGGAAGAAGTTCCCAGTCTTGTTTGATTGTTTGTGTTGTTGGTGATGAAGTAGACGAAGTGCACGCCAATCACACTGCAAGCACACTGCACTGCACGCTACAGAGTAGACTTTGGGAAGAGAGAACATCTAAGAAAACCTCACGAAATGCTACTTTTCCAAACCCTCACCCTCAATGCAGGGATGGGCGAGGGTGAGGCTTTTTGAGGTAGAAAGTAGAGAAAAACCTGCAGAAACAACACTTTCCTGAAAACACTGGAAGAGTACAAACATAAAATAACAATCGATACGATATACAAATCAATAAGCATCCTCCTCATCGTCGTAATAGACCCAAGAAGAATGGTCTGGTGGGACTGTTAGAGATGAATAAGAACGACATGGAACAAATCCTCTCTTTCGATACGGGTCGTAACGCACACCCCACTTCACATAATTAAGTACACTAGCGAATGTGGAAGAAGGCTTGCAGCAACACTTGCTGGCATAAAGCTGGCAGCTGTCTAATGAATGATAGTAAATTTATTATTATTTGGCTACAACTTGTTCACATGATCCTTTAGAAAGACGAGCTGCCGCAATAGTTCGAATCCTGCTATTGATTTGCTTCGCTACTTGATATCCGCGCCGTCCTTTCATTCTTTCACTGGCAGTCTTCATTCGCTCTCGATAGCTCTGATCATACTGAGTTGTGCTGATGTCTCTGTTGGAGGCTTCATGCAAGGCTGGAGGCTGAGGGCAGCAGAAATGGCCACAGCCAAGAGGACAAACTCTACACTGACGAAACCATTGCAGCAGGCAGTCTAGATGACCCCCATGTGTGCACACAGGACACCATTGCATCAGACCAACAACAGGTTCTTGACAAATAGAGCAAATGCTAGCGCAAGCTTTGCAAGTTTCACACCAAACCGTTGCATTGCGACAGCTTTTATTGTCCCTTTTTGGTAATTCCTTCTTGCAGCGGGAACAACGCATCGTATAGTCTACACCCTTTTGTAAGCTGACAATAAGTTGATTATCATCCAGACCATTGATAATATCACAAGCCTTGCAATATAGCTGAGCTTTCATAAGGAGATCAAGATAGGCCAGATAAATGCGTCGCATGGAAGTGATGGAAAGCTGAGCCTTGTCCATGAGAGGATTCAACAGTCCAACTTTGCGATAGATTTCACAAACAAGCACAAAATGCTGTGAATCTCCCGCTTCAAGCAAATCCTTTAGAAGCTGACAGAGAATATCCAAAGCAAATGAAAGTTTGTCAGCGCCACATAATGACGACGATGTTGTTTCTTGACCAGGAATGAGGGCAAGCAATGTAGTCCAAACTACTGCACGAGAGTGCAAACCTGCTCTGCGAGCAACTCGCATATTGTGCTCGCATACTGCAAGGGCAGTTCGGAAAGAGTGCAACGCCTCATCCTCGTTCATCGCTCGAGCATCATGACCATAAGTTGATACTGACCTGCGGGAAACTGGCATGCGAGATAAAGAAGGAGCCTCGCTCATAGTACTTCCAACTTCTAAGGCATCAGTCAGAGCACTTTGATCAAAAGCAAAATCTGCGATTTGAGTGCCTGTAGCTTGGTGATTTCGCCTAGAAAGACGATATGGAAGACAATAATGCTCTGCCAAGAGATATATCAAAGCTGGATCGAATACAGAAGCTTCAGCATTGGCTCGAATAGTACGGACAGAACATACTTGCTCCAGACTACCTAGCTGAGCATGTCCAAGAACTATACGACCTTTTGTGACCGTTGATAATGCTCGAGGGGGAGTAGATTTCACAGCTCCAACATAAGACATTTTCATCACTTTCTCTGAATTACTAGGAGATGGAGCAACGCAGGGATCTTTAAAGAGATTGGAGGAAATCGGAGGCAAAGGAGCAGAGTAATGATATGCTGCATGTCCTTGAGATGAAAGTGCAGTGACACAAGGAGCAAGTTGGTCATTAGGGAAATCTCCAAGACGTGGGTCTTGAATCAACACTTGACTGTCCTTTCCAACAGAGAGTAGAAAACGAGGAAGGAACAACTCTTGTGAATTGTCTCGTTGTTGTTTAGACTTCTTATTACGAGCTTTGGATGGAATAACCAGCTTTGGAGGTTCTTCAGAAGCAAGCTTGATAGGACATGCTTCATGACAATATATCCATTGAAAGGAGGCACAAGTATCACTATGTCCTCTTAGAACACAGACAGGAACATTAGTTCTTTGTAAATCCCATATAGAAACTAGAGGACTATCTTTAGTTGTCATCGTCAAAAACTCAGTATGATTATTATCTCCTATCCATCTCACTTTAATCAACTCACCGGTTGCATGTAATGTATGTAATAATAAAGGTTCACCTCCCGCGGAAGGACTAGTATCCCATACTTTCACCATTTTATCAACTGAACCTGTGGCAAGCACTGATTCATGAGTAGCACTCCAAGCAATTGTAGCTACACCACCAATATGTCCAACTTCCTTGTTCGTTGAGGTCTCAGAGAGGAAAGTTCGTAATGAACGTCGATCCCATAATCGCACAACAGCTGAACCTTCTAATGCTACAGCAAAGATATCCTGATGGAATGGATTAAATTGAAGATCACCACCTAATTTAGATGAATTTGTTGATAAAGAACGTGCAGAACCTGATGGTATAGGACATGCACCAGGTTGTACAGAAGCACGTAAATCAAATAATCGTATACTTCCTTTATTATCTAATGAAGCTAATAGATTAATATCACTAGGATGCCAAGTAACAGTATTAATATTCAAATTATTACTACTATCTTCATATTTCACATTCCATTTAATCTCTAAAAGAGATGTTGTTGATGCTAACGTACCACAACGAATTTCACCACTTCCATAAGCAATGGCTAAGGTAGGATTGACACTTTCACTATTCCAAGCAAGATCATTCACATTACCACGGGATGTAGTATTAGTATAAGAGGTCATCTCAGAGATGTTTCCATTTAAGTCGATTTTAATAATTTTAGTCTCTCCGGTAGATCCTAAGGCAGCAAATCGTTGTTCATGATGGAAAGCCAATGATGAGATAGATTTACGAATATCATAAGCATTGCGAATGGAAGAGGAAGAAGAAGAAGAATAGGTTGAGGAATGAGATATGCTTAGCATTGTTTGAATTGAAATTGGAGTGAGAATGAATTGATTTTCAAGCAATCCAAACAACCCATTCAACAACAAGCGCCTCGTGTCTTTCCCACGCATCGTAAGAACAGATGACTGGTTGTCCTGATGCTGAAGGTTGCTTAGAAGGTCGACCTGTGACCTGTGTTGCTTAGAAGTTATGAGAACAATGTGTTCTGCTATGGCAGTTGAGTGGGAGCAGTCTGTTAAGTCCACGTACAATGTTCTGGATTAGTTATTGTTACACGAATCTGTTAATTGATGGTATTTACAACAGAACGCAAGGATTGTGATAATCAGTAAGTTGAAGCTGTTTTGATAGCAGTTCAACTAAAACTATGGTTTCGGAGAAACACTTTAAGACAAGACAGTTGACAGACAAGGTGAGGTGAGATGAGATGCATGCGCTACTAATCTCACAACATTAGCCAACAGAGTTGGTACATAGCAATAGTACAATATATAAGAGAAGGATTGGTAAGATGAACAGCTCATCATCCCACGATACTAAAGAACAAAGTCAGTAATAAGCATCCACAGTAATATATGTTATCAAAGGATTGCAAAGGATGCTCTTGATAACATGATCAATGACTTCATTCAAATAAATACTAAAAGCTAAAAGCATCACACAATAATACAATAATAATCAGTTCAGCTATAACACATCCACCTACACAAGGCGGCGGAATAAAAAGATAAGTAATATAATGTCAGCTTGGAAATGGTTTTTCATCAAAGCTAAGAAATATAACTAACATGAGCCTTATATTCGCATCAATAAATTGAACACAAATGCTAAGCTAATTGATGATTGCCCCATCCAGTTCAGATAAAACCTGATTGTTGTAAATGGCTTCGACCGACTACCACTGAAACCCAAAAGAAGTAGAAGAAGGACAAAGTGAAGAAGTAGAAGGACATAATAGGAAATGGGAAAGTCATACTAATGTAAGGCATCAAAGTGCCTAAGTCAAAAAATAAGCACGCACAATATAGAGAGCTTGAAATAAGACTATTTGTTAACAAATAATCATAACTTAAGATCGACTCCAAGGTCAGATAAAACCTGATTGAAGGCATTCATGGTAAATGGCTTCGACAGACTGCCATCGAAACCCATATCCATCATCGTCAGCCTCGTCTCCTCGTCATCATTTGCTGAGACTCCCAGAATCAAATGGCGCAAACCATCGCTCCATTTACTGAAGCTCTCTCCATACTCTTGCTCGATCTGACGAAGACGCTTCGTTGCTTCTAGACCATCCATTATAGGCATGTGCAAATCCATCAAAATGCAGTCAAAGGCAGCTTGAAGCTTGGTAGCCTCATGACCTGAAACACTACCACCGGGCTCATCCGACTTCTCCAAACCAAACCTCTGATTCTCCAACTCCCTCTGGATTATGTCCAACGCATCCGCTCCATTCTCCGCCACCGTCACCGCGAAGCCCTTCTTGCGCAATAGCATCGACGTGATCTTCACCACCGAAGGAGTATCGTCCACCAGAAGAATGCGCGGTCGAGACGAGCTGCTGCTCACATCGCCCGATGCTGCACGTAATGATGGTTGAATCGGATGTCTTGGCGAGAGAAGGCGTCGTGTGGCTCCGCCATTGCGCAACTTATCCATGATTTCTGTCATTGATATCGTCACCGCTGAAGTCGCTGGAGCACTGCCATTATTCCCTGCCACATGCTTAGGTAGTGCTGTGCTCGACGCCGACATGGATAATAGGGACTGGAGAAGCTGACGCTGCTCATCCTCTCGATAAGGAAAGCGAAACCAAAAGATCGAACCTCGAAGGCCATCTCTTCGCTTGCTCACTCCACATTGACCTTGCAACGCTTCCAAACGCTTCGCCAATGAAAACAAGCCCAATCCCGTTCCTCCTGCTAGACGCTGTGTCTGTTTGAAAGGAGAAAACAGATCGGCCATCGCTTCTTCCGACATACCGATGCCTTCATCTTCCACTTCGATGCGCAACATCGTCACTGAACGCACTAGACAGGTGGTCTGAACTCTAGCCATAGAAAATGCATTGCGTGTAGTTATCGCATTTCTAATGTGCTCGGGGGACACATTCTCAGACCTCATCCCTGCCTTAGCGTGGAAAGAACTTCCGCCGTTGTTGTCATTCTTCTTCTGGCTAAACACCATCGACTTACTCTGAACGCTATGAAAACCGCTACGTTCACTCTGCCTTCGGCTGCGTCTTGACCACTCCTCCTCCTCAAAACCCTCCTCGCCTTCTTCCTCATCCTTCCCTCCTCCTTCCAATGGGTACACCTCCACTTCCTCCAAATATACACTCACATTCACACTGCCTGCATTCGAGTACTTCACGGCATTGCTCAACAGACAAAGAAGATTCTCCTGGAGCCATTGCTTGTCTGTGATGATGTGAGAGCTCACCACCTGGGGAATTGGATTCATTGTGATCGACACGCGCTGCTGGATGTCCTTCATGCAGTTCAACGGTAAAGACAACGTCGCCAATAAATCGATCGTCTCGTGCTTCGGAACCAGCTTCAAACCCTTGCTGGCTTTCGCATAGTCGATACAACGATGAATCGTCATCAACATGAAGTTATTTGTATTTGACATGTTCTCCACACATTCCAAACACCCATCAAGCGTCGACTTCAACGAACTTAGGATGCGCTTCAAGAAAGCTACGCTCTCCGATGGATTGCTGTCGTTCTTCTCTTCTCCTCTTCCCTCACAGCCACCACAGTCGTCCACGGTGCCTTCTGCTCGCATCACCTTTGTCTCTAACAGATCAACTCCTTCCGTCAGCATACACTTGATCGTCTCCAGACCTGTCACAAAAGATGCCAGAGGCTAAGCATCGAACACACAATCCACGGTTTAGTAAGCGCATCAATCAACAGCAGATCAAGACAAGTCAAGCAACCACATTCAGCAGCAAACACTAGTACACCCACTCACCGTCTTCAAATCATGAGCCACATTGCCCACCATGCTGCGCATATTCTCATCGAATTGGTTGATGTGATGAGCCTTCGACAACTCACGGGCCTCTTCATGATCTGCTTGCAGCTTCTCTTCTCGAACAATACGTTGTTGCATGCCATACAAGAACAACAGCACCAGCGAGAAGTAATACAACAATGTCAACGTCATGGGCAAGGACTCAAGATGGATTGTCATCGCTACCAAACAACTAAAGCTGCAAATGATCATGCCCATGATCACCTTCCAATACACCAGGAAGATCTCATAGAAGACCACACAGAACAATAAAGGATAGAACATGGCTGATAGCATAGACATGGACATGAACGAAAATCTGTTATGGCTTTCGCCTTCATACCATTTTACCAAAAATACATCTTCTTCTGACAAATTGTGTGCTGCAGAATCTTGCCATGGCACATTGTAGCAACATAGATTCGACAAGATACCCACGAAGTACAAAATACAAAATGTGAGAACTTCTTTCACATCCTTATCTACCTCTCCTCTCATTGTCATCGATATTGAAACTTTTCTTCGGTGGCCCGCCACAGATAAGCAGTGCTTCGTGAGGGCCATGCAGGCCACAGTTTTGCAGACAGCTGCTAGAATGGTGAAGGCCAGGTGCCAGTCGCCACAGCCGCTCTTAAGCACCAAGGACATAGGATAGCAGAGATAAATGGAGAGAGGTACATCAATGAACATCAAGAGAAGGTTCAAGACACAAGATGATCGGACAGGAAAAGAAGTCTTCATCAATATCAACTTTAGAAATACAAGATCATTAACACAAGATTTTTACAAGTTTATTTTTTATGGTTTTATTTATTGCGATAATTTTTTCGATTCCTTTCTTTCTTTTTTATTTTACTTTTCCAATCTCTCTTCTAATTTACTGCTTTTGTTTGTTGTCTTCCGTCTTATTGACTTGAATTGATTTGTTCCGTCTTGTGGAGGCGGAGCAGCGGCAGCACCCCGCAGTTCGTGCTGTTTGAGTTGGTTCCGTTGGGGATTGGGATTGATTGTTTGGTTTCTTGAAGTTTCAGAGTTTGGTCTTTGACAACCCAAGAACCGGCCGCACAAGCAGAGAGTTAAAAATAAGAGAGGGCTTGCGTTTTTGACGAAAGGTACAGTATGCACTCTCCGTAATAGAATCCTGGCATTGGATAGACTAGTGTAAGGCAATCTACAGATATGTATATGTATGTATAACGTGAGTTGTTTCATGAGAACAACTTGTGAGCCAATTTGTTGCATTTATTGTCATTTTAATCACTGCAGCTCAGTACTCAGCTCTGAACTCAGCTAACTAAACTTAACTGGGAGCCAACTTATACTACAAGCTAGTCACCAAGTTTACCTAACTTCATTCACAACACTACTATGACCCTACTGCAAATTTAACGTAGCATATATGAATCATTTCAATATAATGCTCAGCTTGCTTAACCTTCTCCTATATCGGATCACTCGATTCAGATCACGCTTACGCTAAAATTGAGCATTCGGAGTGATAGAGCCAGCTCCTTCTCGCATACTCATAAGAATATCGGCAGATATATCGATTTTGATTATTCAGCATGGCTCACCAAAATTAATACCATTCACCACGCTAACATGGGGAATCTGAAGGTGCATTTGAAGATCTTTCAATAACACATAAGTATACAATATTTCAGAATGAGGGAGAAGGTAGACCCGCCGAGCTGCAGGTCCAGAGAGAAGCTATCGAGCTGCAGGTCCATAAGTCAGGTATCCTTCAAGAGTCTTGGAAGGGTCAGCGTCATGGCCATACCAATGAGCAAAAGGAGCTTCTTCAGCCAAAGGAAGATTATCTTTGAATCGCTCCACAAGATCAGGATTTGACAAATAGGGTCTACCAAAGGCGATCAGATCTGCTGCTCCAGTACGGAGAGCTCCTTCCGCAGTGTCCTTCGTGTAGGCCACGTTGCCAATGATTGGGCCAGGGAATTCCTTCTTGATATCAAAGAGAGTGACACGTCTACACAAGTTATGAAAACCAAAGTCAAGGCCATCCATTACGTGGAGATAGGCAAGACCATAATGAGAGATCTCCTTGGCCAGGAAGGGAAAGAATGTATCATTATCTGCACTACCCATACCACTACGAACTCCGTTGGGAGAGATACGCACACCAATGCGATCGTGTGGGAAGACCTTTGCAATAGCAGCAATCACTTCATGAAGAACACGCACACGATTCTCAGGACTTCCACCATACTTGTCTGTGCGTAAGTTCGTGCTGGACTGGAGGAAGGTGTCAAGCAGATAGCCGTTAGCAGCATGAATCTCCACACCATCGAAGCCACTCTCTTTCGCAATGAGTGCACTATGCCTGAATTGTTCCGGCAGTGCCTCAACCTCTTCAGTGGTCAAGGCACGAGGAGTAACATATGGAACAGGCTGATCATGAGCATCACGAACATGACCCTCAGTGGTGATCTTAATAGCAGAAGGAGCAACAACGTCATCTACATCATGAAAGGAAGGATGAGATAGTCTTCCCATATGCCAAAGTTGGACGAAGATCTTGCCACCTTTCTTGTGTACTGCATCAGTGATAGGCTTCCAACCCTTGGCGTGTTCATCAGTGTAGAGACCAGGAGCACCAAACCGACCATAGCCTTGTGAACTAATTGCCGAGGCTTCAACGATGATCAAACCGGCACTCGCACGCATTTCATAGTATTGACGCATGTAGTCATTTGGCATTCGAGAAGTTCCCGCTCTTGATCTAGTTAGAGGTGCCATGACAACACGGTTGGATAGCTCTAAGCTACCAAGCTTATAAGGAGTCAACAACAAAGACATGATATTCAGAGGAGGAGGATATTATATTTGCCACAAAATCCTGCTGTTGGTTGATGAGTGTTAACTTAAGAAGTAGTTAACTTAATAAGATTACAAGTTGCTTTTTGTTATGACTGTAATGACGTTGAAAGTGAATGATAATGAATATGTTATCCCAATCCCAGTCCCAATCTCAATCATCACAAGCACCACTACCTCCTGACAATTCTAAGAATAATCTTCTTATCACGAGGGAAGAAAATGATGAGATACTTCAAGGCAAGATCGCCTGGTTGGAAATGATCTGTACACAAGTCAAAGAACAATTCCACCGTCTTCTCACTATCACCACCACCACACTGGATACAAACTCTCTTCCATCCTCCATCCCTACTAACATTACTAATGCTACCACTAACGCACCTAACACTACAACAACCAACAATCCTCCAATTAGTCATTATTTTCAAACCATGCATGATACTGTGGAACAATTTCTACGTGCTTTACAAACATTTCAACAATTATTAGTATCTCTATTAGACTTGATCAAGAAGAAAAAGGACAATAACAAAGTCCAACATCTCTCTGTCCTTATAGAAGAATTCCTCGAGAAGACCTTCTTACCTACAATACAAACATTGCCTATTATCTTTGACATTACAGTTCATGACTTTAGTGTCATCTATTGTCATCTAATTACACTGACTCCACTCTTAGAGAGAATACAATCTAAGCATAAAGAAGTGATTCATCAATATACTATTCAATGGCAAGAACATTGTCTGGATGAAATGTTTCGTCGTCTAGACATGGTCTTTCTTTTTCATACTTTACATAGTGAATGGTCATCTCATAGTATGTTTCAACGAAATAAGAAGTTTTCACCTGGTTTAATTGCTTTTACAGCCTCAATGCGAAGTCTCTTCTTTCATCTAGCAGAGCATACTAAACGACAAGAACAAGAACTAGGCAGACAATTAAACCAACAGCAACAACAATTAGGAGAAGATTCCATGGAAGTTAAAGCTAAAATCTTACCACTCTTAATAGAGATTTCTAATCGATGGATAAGAGAAGTGATTCGTGTCTACTTACAAGAGATTCTTGCTTCTCGAGTTCGACTCTGGCAAGTGAAAGCAGATCTTATCTATGTCCTATTAGCCTTGTTAACACAGTTTGATTACCTTCGAAGATGGGCTGGTCCATCTTTATCTCTACAAAGGATGAATACATTAAGTATGGAGAGAGCATGGCAATGTTGGTTTGATCTGATTTATCTACTATGGCAACTTCATCTTCTCTATTCAACAGATGTAGATATGGTATTAAATCATGTTAATAAGATGTTAGAAGGATGGCAAAGAAGAGAACTCATTATCCCTAAAGAAGGAAGTTGGACGTTATCTTCATTCATTGATAGTGTCTATCATATCATCGAGCATTGCACTGCTTTACCTAGTCATGTTGTAGGCATCTTACTTTTCGAGTCAAGCACTGCCTCATACGATAGTATGGACCATTATCATAATGACCACAATGATGAAGAACATTCACGAGCAGATCATTTCCATTATCCAGCAGATGTCATTTGCCTGTTAGGTTTACGAAAAGAAAGAAATAGTTCTGATTATCATGCTATCCAAGCTCAATTGATTGAGATTGTCAAGGATTGTGCCTTCTTGAATCCTTTAGTTGATGGATCATTAGTTGTGCCTTCAATAGATGATCCTAAAACTGCTATGATGACTATAACGACAAATGATCTCATTGAACACGGATTTAGACTTTCTTCTCCTTCCATAGTCTCTTCTGTGGAGAGAAGGTCTGTTGCTATTGTATTTGGTTTAGTAGATGTGAAGAAGAATATCAAAACAACATTGTATAAACGATATGATGTAATGGATTGTGAGTATCCAGCCTTGACAGAAGATCAAAAGATTGCTTATGATCGATTTCATGCCTTTATTAAAGAGCATTTATTGCTCTCTTCACAGAACTCCAAAGTTATTCCAAGTACTTCTACCTGAAGTTTTAGTTCCTTGCCTTTGTCTATTGGAATTTATTATCAGTGATGGGGAAGAAACCCATCACCTCGTCCATTGCGAGCCATATGTCACTAAACTAACTATCTTCCTC
Source organism: Ochromonas danica (assembly GCA_015146655.1). Taxonomy (NCBI): domain Eukaryota; class Chrysophyceae; order Chromulinales; family Chromulinaceae; genus Ochromonas; species Ochromonas danica. Next base: position 58,479 of record VKHL01000132.1, read on the forward strand.
CAATATGCGAAGAATTGCTAATGCAGGATCTGGAGGTGGAATTACGGCTTTTGAATCAAACCTAAGTATGTGAGAAGGTTCTTAATTACACGATGAATAATAAACTTTTAATGACATCTTCTAATAAAATGAAAGCTGAGTACAGTTTCATCAATTGCTACACTAGTTCGAGGCAAGTTCAACACAGTCATTTGCTCGGTCATTCTTTATTTCTGTAAAGAAGTGATAAACTGTACAGTGTTGTACAATGGAACTGCTCTAGCTTCTACATGACATGCAACAAGGATACAATACACCATGGTCAGTAATACATAATAACTAAAAATCCAAATCTGTAATAAAGTGAAGAAGTAGAAGGACATAATAGGAAATGGGAAAGTCATACTAATGTAAGGCATCAAAGTGCCTAAGTCAAAAAATAAGCACGCACAATATAGAGAGCTTGAAATAAGACTATTTGTTAACAAATAATCATAACTTAAGATCGACTCCAAGGTCAGATAAAACCTGATTGAAGGCATTCATGGTAAATGGCTTCGACAGACTGCCATCGAAACCCATATCCATCATCGTCAGCCTCGTCTCCTCGTCATCATTTGCTGAGACTCCCAGAATCAAATGGCGCAAACCATCGCTCCATTTACTGAAGCTCTCTCCATACTCTTGCTCGATCTGACGAAGACGCTTCGTTGCTTCTAGACCATCCATTATAGGCATGTGCAAATCCATCAAAATGCAGTCAAAGGCAGCTTGAAGCTTGGTAGCCTCATGACCTGAAACACTACCACCGGGCTCATCCGACTTCTCCAAACCAAACCTCTGATTCTCCAACTCCCTCTGGATTATGTCCAACGCATCCGCTCCATTCTCCGCCACCGTCACCGCGAAGCCCTTCTTGCGCAATAGCATCGACGTGATCTTCACCACCGAAGGAGTATCGTCCACCAGAAGAATGCGCGGTCGAGACGAGCTGCTGCTCACATCGCCCGATGCTGCACGTAATGATGGTTGAATCGGATGTCTTGGCGAGAGAAGGCGTCGTGTGGCTCCGCCATTGCGCAACTTATCCATGATTTCTGTCATTGATATCGTCACCGCTGAAGTCGCTGGAGCACTGCCATTATTCCCTGCCACATGCTTAGGTAGTGCTGTGCTCGACGCCGACATGGATAATAGGGACTGGAGAAGCTGACGCTGCTCATCCTCTCGATAAGGAAAGCGAAACCAAAAGATCGAACCTCGAAGGCCATCTCTTCGCTTGCTCACTCCACATTGACCTTGCAACGCTTCCAAACGCTTCGCCAATGAAAACAAGCCCAATCCCGTTCCTCCTGCTAGACGCTGTGTCTGTTTGAAAGGAGAAAACAGATCGGCCATCGCTTCTTCCGACATACCGATGCCTTCATCTTCCACTTCGATGCGCAACATCGTCACTGAACGCACTAGACAGGTGGGATGCACAATAGAAACTCTAGTCATAGAAAATGCATCGCGTGTAGTTATCGCATTTCTAATGTGCTCGGGGGAAGAACTTCCGTCATTGTTGTCATTCTTCTTCTGGCTAAACACCATCGACTTACTCTGAACGCTATGAAAACCGCTACGTTCACTCTGCCTTCGGCTGCGTCTTGACCACTCCTCCTCCTCAAAACCCTCCTCGCCTTCTTCCTCATCCTTCCCTCCTCCTTCCAATGGGTACACCTCCACTTCCTCCAAATATACACTCACATTCACACTGCCTGCATTCGAGTACTTCACGGCATTGCTCAACAGACAAAGAAGATTCTCCTGGAGCCATTGCTTGTCTGTGATGATGTGAGAGCTCACCACCTGGGGAATTGGATTCATTGTGATCGACACGCGCTGCTGGATGTCCTTCATGCAGTTCAACGGTAAAGACAACGTCGCCAATAAATCGATCGTCTCGTGCTTCGGAACCAGCTTCAAACCCTTGCTGGCTTTCGCATAGTCGATACAACGATGAATCGTCATCAACATGAAGTTATTTGTATTTGACATGTTCTCCACACATTCCAAACACCCATCAAGCGTCGACTTCAACGAACTTAGGATGCGCTTCAAGAAAGCTACGCTCTCCGATGGATTGCTGTCGTTCTTCTCTTCTCCTCTTCCCTCACAGCCACCACAGTCGTCCACGGTGCCTTCTGCTCGCATCACCTTTGTCTCTAACAGATCAACTCCTTCCGTCAGCATACACTTGATCGTCTCCAGACCTGTCACAAAAGATGCCAGAGGCTAAGCATCGAACACACAATCCACGGTTTAGTAAGCGCATCAATCAACAGCAGATCAAGACAAGTCAAGCAACCACATTCAGCAGCAAACACTAGTACACCCACTCACCGTCTTCAAATCATGAGCCACATTGCCCACCATGCTGCGCATATTCTCATCGAATTGGTTGATGTGATGAGCCTTCGACAACTCACGGGCCTCTTCATGATCTGCTTGCAGCTTCTCTTCTCGAACAATACGTTGTTGCATGCCATACAAGAACAACAGCACCAGCGAGAAGTAATACAACAATGTCAACGTCATGGGCAAGGACTCAAGATGGATTGTCATCGCTACCAAACAACTAAAGCTGCAAATGATCATGCCCATGATCACCTTCCAATACACCAGGAAGATCTCATAGAAGACCACACAGAACAATAAAGGATAGAACATGGCTGATAGCATAGACATGGACATGAACGAAAATCTGTTATGGCTTTCGCCTTCATACCATTTTACCAAAAATACATCTTCTTCTGACAAATTGTGTGCTGCAGAATCTTGCCATGGCACATTGTAGCAACATAGATTCGACAAGATACCCACGAAGTACAAAATACAAAATGTGAGAACTTCTTTCACATCCTTATCTACCTCTCCTCTCATTGTCATCGATATTGAAACTTTTCTTCGGTGGCCCGCCACAGATAAGCAGTGCTTCGTGAGGGCCATGCAGGCCACAGTTTTGCAGACAGCTGCTAGAATGGTGAAGGCCAGGTGCCAGTCGCCACAGCCGCTCTTAAGCACCAAGGACATAGGATAGCAGAGATAAATGGAGAGAGGTACATCAATGAACATCAAGAGAAGGTTCAAGATAGAAGATGATCCAATAGGAAAAGTTGGCTTCATTCTTCAGCAAGTATATCAGCAAAATATTCTCAATTTTCATTCAAATGGTTAAACAGATAACATGATCTTACGAATCTCAAGATGACCTTAGCAATAACAATAATGACCAACACATGTGATTCACATGCAGACTATCAAAGAGAAATTGACTGATTCTCTTCGCTGTTCTGGTTGACTCTCAACGGAATGCCAATGACGTGTAAGAGGGCAAACACTGACCAAAACCGCTACCGGTGGGTCTAAACCGGTAAACCCAACCAAACGTCAAGAATGCTGCCCTGCTGGAATAATGTACGGCGTTGAGATGTTCCGACTTCCTCCTGCTCGCAGTCCTAATGTACAAAATAGCAATGCATTGTCTAGCTAAAGTATGTGCAATATTAATGTTACAGCTGACGAACAGCGCTAACAAGTAAGTACAAAAGTATAGGTCTGCTTCATATTAATCCAGTGCTTGTAAAATACTCTCAGCTCCAAATTGTATAATATCATACATCTCCCCTTCTGTGGGAACGCTTTCACCAGAGTTTGGATCTGCAAACAGGCTATCTCTGTCCAAAATTAACTCAAGTTCTTCATCAGAAATCTCTCGATGCAACCATTCTCCATTTCCATCTTTCTTCTGTTCTTGTCTTGAGAGATTGCGTACATCGTCTTCGAGAAGATGCTTTAACTCATCCAATGTGATAGCTTTCTTCATGCCCGCTTTACGGAAATCCCCTCCTTGGATAGTCAGTCGTTCCAGCTTTTTCTTGGAAACTTGTTTCTTCATCATGTCTATCTCAATAGAGCCCATGGTGAGTAAGCGATAGACTACAACGTTCTTTTGTTGGCCAATACGATGACAACGGTCCTATTTACTCATAGCAAACACCGTAAGGATAAGTAAACTCGTTTACACAGTACAGTGAAAAGCAATACCTGTGCTTGAGCATCAACATGAGGATTCCAATCACTATCAAACAGGATGGCAGTATCTGCAGCAGTAAGGTTTACACCCAAGCCTCCAGCTCGAGTGGATAACAGGAAGAAGTGCACTTTGCTATTAGGCTCATTGAAAGCATCAATACTTGTCTGTCTATCCGCCAATTTAGTCATTCCATCCAATCGAAAAAAAGAATAATCCATATAATTCAAGTAGTCTTCAACAAGATTTAATACTTCCGTCATTTGTGAGAATAGAATGACTTTATGACCTTCTTCATAAAGAAGAGGTAGCATTCGATGTAAGACCTTAAACTTGCCAGATGTAGATATAAGAAGCATAGGGTCATTATCTTGAATTGGTTCACCATTCTTACCAGGAATATCCCCAAAGAGAAAAGGATGATTACATACTTTTCTTTGTTGCATGGTAGGATTAAGTTGAGAACCAATGGCTTTAGCATTCACTCCCATTGACAATAAGGTCTCACGAAGTGTTCCATCTAATAATCGACTATAATATTCACTTTGAAGAGGTGTTAACCCACAATAGATTACAATTTCTTTCTTCTCTTTAATCAAATCTTTTAGTGTATCTCGTTTTAAACGTCTTAATACAAATGGTCTTAAGATCTCATGTAATTTTGTAACAATTTTATCCTTTTCTTCTTCATCCAAAATATCTTCTACTTTTGTATCTGATCCAATATTCTTAAAGTCAAACCATGAATGAAAGACTTCTAAATCATCAAATATAGCAGGTGAACAAAAGTTTAATAATGACCATAATTCTTCTAGAGAATTCTGTATTGGTGTTCCAGTTAATAATAAACGTGAAATAGATCGTAGAGATTTCAATTCTCTAAACAACTTGCATTTCCTATTCTTAATACGATGACCTTCATCCATGATAATATATTGCCAAAGATATTTCTCTAAGAAAATTCGATCTGCCATACACATTTCAAAACTTGTAATCACAATCGGGAAATCTAATGATTTCTGAGAATTAATAGGAAGCTTTTGACGACGAAGATTTGCTCTTTCAGTTTTGTCACCATGATAAAGAAGAATAGGACAATCAGGTAACCATTTTTGAAACTCTTTCATCCAATTCCCTAATGTTGCTAAAGGTCCAATGATAAGATATGGTCCAGAGGTATTATGATAGCGTAAATGAGCTATTAGAGCTATGATTTGAATTGTCTTGCCTAATCATAACAAACACAACACAAATGATCATATTAACCACCACGGAGAATACAAAAATGACATTTAGTAACTCTTACCTAAACCCATTTCATCAGCTAAAATACCATTTAAACCATTTTCCCAAAGACTCAATAACCATTGAAGACCTTCTAATTGATGTGTCATTAAACTACCACCACATAGATTAGGTGGTTGTTGGAGAGTTTGAACAGTCTCATTTTCTACGGCATCATTCGTGGTAGTTTGTGTTGTTTCTGTCACTTCCGCCTTATGTGAGGCTTTACTTCGTTTATTTGATTTCTCATTAGCAGCAGGCGATGAACGTTTCTTTGACTTAATATTACTACCACTAATACTACCAGCAGCAGCTTGTCGAGAGATCATAACAGCCTGAGATCGCTTTTGATTCTCGAAAATGAATTTAGAATAACTTTCTGCTTTTAATAATAATAAATCCAATTGAGCACTCTCTTTACGACTCTCATGAGATGGTAGAGATTGAACAAGTTGGTGTTGTTCTTGTTCTTGTTGTGTGGTTGGTTCTTCATTGGCTGTCATGATTGTTCGTGGGGTTAATAACAAGTGAACACAATCAATTCATTCATGGAATGACACAGTCCCACAAACCAAAATTCAAACTTCCATGGAATTCCATGGTATTGCATGGAAAAACGACTAAGTGAAAAAGACGTTTTTGAGAGACGGTTTCATACCCGAAACAACGGCAAGGCGCAAAGAGAACCTCAAATCAACAAGAAATAGAGAAGAGATATATACAGTGTCTGTGAGTGAGTCAGTGAGTGAATTACCTACTGAGTGAAAATGGATGTTCAATCAGTACAACAATCTATATTTAATACTATCAATCGGGTAGGTTAATCCTCATTTTTCAACTTTTTCTGCTATTTATTGATTTTCTTGTTTTTGTTGTTTTTCGTTGTTGTTATCGGGATATGATCTTGATGATGATCATGATGATGACTATATGCGATAGACACGCGTTAGTCGTGGTCTGAATGAAGCATTAGACTCAGATGATATTTTCTCTGACACTAATGTCATGACCCAACAATCAGGCAGTTGCTCTCTGGCTATTCCATCTGATGCACCAGAAGATCTTCTACAATGGACTGAGATGGAAATACAAAAACGATTAGAAAGTCAAGAGCCATTAGAAGACATGACAGAGTTTCTTAATGTTGCATTGGATAAGTAAGTCATTTTCTCTCTTTTCCATACATTTACACTGTGCTGTATGTAATTTGTATATATATTGGCATGATTTTTTTGGCCTTTGTGTGTCTTTTGTATATATTCACGGTGTTTGTTTTGATCCCCATTTTTAATTCATATACCTATATGATGTTTGTTTTGACCTTTGTGTGTGTATATCTTGTTGTGGTGTTTAACAGATCCGCGACACACTTGGGGATTACAGTTTCCTTGGAAGATGTTGAAGTTCGTATTGTAGCACAAGCTTATTATTTCTATTTACGTTTAGAACCATTAGGTCCTTTAATTGATGGAAATGTAGCCTGTGAAGGATATGTTGTTGGTACAAATCAATTAAAAGTTGGACCTGCCTTGGCTATAGTAGAGAAAATGATAGATAATGAATGGCAAGAAATAGTTGTTATTGGACCAGATAAGATGATGATTAATGCTCCTGAAGATGCTAATAGTGATGAAGAAATACGCTTTATGATTCCTATTACAGTAAATGTTGAAGAAATAGGTGATAGTCAATCAATGCGTGTACGATTATTTGTCAAAGATTTGACAAGTATTAACTATGATGATCCTGTTAGTGATGAAGGAAACATATCACGTGATGGGTTAATTTGTTGTAATCAATCTACATTAGGTGGTGCTGTCTCTTGGCCTGCATCTCCTGGCAGTCCTGTGGCTGGTGAAGATATCATCCCTCCAGCATCTTCAAGAGGAGAGAAAGAAGAAGGAAATGATAATGATGAAGAAGAAGATGCAATGGTTCCTGAAACTGGTCGTTTAACCTCTGAAGGAAAGAGTTCTAAAGGAGATGGTGAAGAAGGAGAAGGTAAAAGTGGTCAACGTTCTCCTTTAGTACCAGAATTTGCAACTTTAACAAATGAAGATGAAGCAGATTTAACATTACAAGAACTACATATTGCTACAGATTATGATGATGTAGTTTCACTTCAAGCAGAAGGATGTACACTTCAATGTATTATGGTTACACCTCAAGGAATACAAAGTGATCAAGATTTTCTATGGAAATTCCATATTATGGGTCGATATGGTCGTGCCGGTGTACCTGGGATCGAAGATGTACAATTCATTAAATGTCTTAAATCTTTGGGTACTTTACCTTCTGTACCATTTTATACCATTATGCATGATTATGATCTTTCCAATCCTGATGGTGATTATTCAGTCTATTTAGCCTTTCGTAAAGGACCTAATCCACGTTTTAGACAAATCTATATGGTTTGTTGTCAACCAGAACATGAAGATTCATTGAAATCCTATGTTTCTCAACATAAGGCCACTTTTATACCTGCTCCAGAAGAAGTTGATCGCTCTTTCCCAGGTATTTGTGGTCTAATGTTATTGACTTTGCAATCAGTTCCCACTCTGGAGAGAAGTTCATCATCTCTTAGTAAGAATTCACATGATCTCTCTGCCTCGAGAGATCATCATGATGGTTTACATCAGACTGGTGGAGTGATGAGTGGAGGTAACTTAGAGCATGGTGAAGATGATAATTCCTCATCTGATGGTGATGACTATGATGAAGAGGATCTATTATCTGCACTAATGGAACAAGTGCAAGAATTTGAATCTGAGAAGAAGTCATTAATGAGTTTAAATACAGAATTACAGAAGAAAGTAGCCTTATTATTAATTCGTGAAAAGGCATTACAAGGGCAAACATTGGGTCGTACATCAGCAGATGTTGCTTCTGCTATAGAAACAACTGATTTAACAGCTGAACAATCAGTAGAAAAGGAAAAGCAATATCAAGATGTTCTTCAATTAATTGTTGTTGAAAGAGGCAAGCTAAATAAACAATTAAAAGAGTTTGATCAGCTTGCACTGGATCTACAAACTCGTCTAGATGACAAAGAATTCAAAGCTAAAGGAATTGCTACATCTTTCAAACAATTCAAACAGTACGTATCCATGTGTCTTTTTCTCTTCTGTCCTTTTCTTAATATTTTTGCAATAAATGGCATTGTATTGATTGTATGATGATATAGGGAGATTCTACAGAAGGCTCAAAATAGTCGTACAGGACATCATCTCCCTGAAAAGCAGATTGCACAAATTGAAGCAACTGAAGCACGATATGAGGAAGAACTTGAAAAAGTGAGATTGCGTAATATTTCATTACGTACTACACATAAGAAATTGGAACGAACTTTAAGAGCACGTGAGCAGTTAGCAGAAGGATTACATATGATTGACTTCGAGCAATTGAAGATTGAAAATCAAACTTTGAATGAGAAGATTGAAGAGAGAAATGAAGACTTATCTAAACTGAAACGAAAGAAGACAACAACTGTTCAAGTACTAACACATACAAGAGAGAAACTTCGATTTGTGGAGGAAGCTAACAGAGGACAACAAACAAAGTTAGCCACTTTGGAGAATGTCATCACAACTCTTCGTAATAATGTTACAGCATTGAAATTGGAAAGAGATAGTGTTCGTGCTGAGAATACTGAACTCAAAGCAAAACAATCTTTTGCTTCTAGTGACTTGTTACTAAGTGATTTCGAGAAACAAAAGAATTCACTTGCTCTACTCGATGCTACCGTTGTGGAGTTGAAACATCGGTATGAGATTCTGGTCAAACAAGTTCAAGCTACACAGCAACTGAATCAATCAAAGCAACCTTCTGTAGCATCTGGTTCCTCATGGCCATTACCTAAACCTTAATCTTAATTATGTTAATTCCAATAACAACGTCATTTGTATTGGTGACTTGAAGGCATTTATGAAGAAGTGAAGGCAGCGGACTAGTCGATTTAATACAGAAAGATCTTCCAAAAGCATATACTAAGACAGCTTTTCTTGCATTGTTGACCATGAAAATGATCTTACAAGATAGATCTACTTGCAATCTATTGCTGTATGATTTAAGAAGTCTTCTCTTGCGTGGAAAGACGGTGGAATGGTGTGGCTTGGATGGAATAGATTGGGAATGGTTTGGGTGGAAGGAGGAGTGCGTAGGGTGGATGAGCTCGGTTATGATGACAACAGAACAACTCCTGCTGTGTTTTCATATTTCTACCATCTTATTGAGATTGAGATTGAGAAAACCAGTCATGGAAGTTGTTCCTTATGGAGATAGTCCAGATCAATTCTATCGCTTATATTCACCTGCTCATACAAATCTTTCTAATAGTAAAGGACTCCTACCTGTTGTTGTGATCATACATGGTGGTTATTGGAAGCAACAATATGGTCTTGATTCTGCTTTGATTAGTACTTTACCACCTTTCTTTGTTGAAGAAGGTTATTATACAGCTCATATTGAATATCGTAGAGGAAATAAGGAGTTAGATGGTGGTGAAGGTGGATGGCCACAGACAAACGAGGATGTCTTGTCCATGCTTACTTCCTTATCATTGTTAGCCAATAGAGAGAAGGTATGTTTTCGATGAATGATCATGTTCACTCGATCATACCTTCAAACTAATCTATTTGATGCATTCTTGTTGGAAAGATTGATCTTGACAGAGTGGTTCTGTTAGGACACTCCGCTGGAGGCACGTTAGCCCTTTGGCCATGCTGTGAACACACCAAAATGAGGACTTTACCTTTTGCTCCCCGTCTATGTGTTGCAATTGCACCAATTGGAGACTTGGAATATGCTTTCTTGCGAAAGTAAGTCTAGATGTGTTTTGATTTGCTCTTAAAGTTACTGATCGTTTATTTTGCGGATATGTACATTTTGCTTCAGATTGAGTGATAAAGGTGATGCTGTACAAAAGTATCTAGGAGTTTGTCCTGAATATGATCCTACAAGTGGGAAGTTGTCGGAGTCGTCGCCTTATCTTTTAGCATCGCCAAAAGAACTATTACCGTTGAAAACACCCTGTCTTATTGTAATGGGTAGTAAAGATGATGTTGTTCCGCCAGATTGTGTAGAGGGTTTCTTTGAGGCTGCACAACAGCTTCAACGATCTCAAGTTCAATTGGAGTTACTACAAGTAGATGGTGCAGATCATTTCGATTTGGTTAATGCAGAGTCCCAAGCATGGAAAAATATATTTCCCGCACTACAAGCAATGCTGCATAATCAGTGAGAAGACAGTGTTTTAGCAATTAGATATTTTGGTATTGATCCAGACTATCTGGATCATGTTCATACTCTTTCTTTGATCAAGTTTAGCATAAATAGATGATGGGAAAAGGAGATATGGAATAATAGCACACAGTTATATAAATTAGTAATCATTTACTAAACCCTAATTTCTTGCTTGTGTGATAGACTTTTTTCTGAATGGTCTTGCAAACTTGGCGCGACATATATACAAACTTACACCTCTAGCTAGCGCTTAACCCCTAAAAATCTCCAGCCGAAGTTAACTCAAACAATCTAAGCGCAACACGAGACAATCACTTCTAACAGGGGTTATTTATCCATCCACCAATGAAATTTGCCATTTGTGATAGTGACCGTTATATTTCCAAGTACGAGTACAAACAAACCATTCAATCCAAGAAGACAAAGAAAGTGCAGGAAGTCGTTTGCGACGTCATTCCATGGAATGTTTGAGTGAGTCTAGAGGATGAGGACGGAGTGTCCACTGTGTGCTCCATGCACAAGCCAGCAGAGCGGACAGGAGGGCAGGCAGTGAGTGCAGAGTGAGAGAGCCAGCGGCAGGCCAGGTGGTGTTGATGATGGATGACCGCCTCTGCTGCTAGTGCTGGGGAATCCAATCCTCCTTCTCTTCATAAACAAAATCAAATCCTGATCGATCTTTTCGACTTGGATAACTTCTCTTCTTCATCTTCTTGTTGTTGTTGAGATTGTATTTTTTGGTTGTTTATTTTTCTTGTTCAATTCTATAGAAAACAGAAATGCTTGTTGTTGTCTTGGTTGTAGCTTTGGCGATCGGTTACTTCGTCCTGATCCATAAGTCTAAGCGTCCTGCTGGCGCTCCTCCTATTGCTCATGTTGGATTGCCCATCGTTGGTAACTACCTGGCTTTTGCCTCAAATCCTGTGGACTTCATTCAAACTTGTTTGGATAAGTTTGGTACCATCTACACTGTGACCATGCTTGGCAAGCATTTGACCTTTTTGCTTGGTCCTGAGGCCTGTGCTCCTTTTTATCAACTTTCTGATGAGAAGATGTCTCAAGCTGAGGTCTACTCTTTCATGACCCCCATCTTTGGCAAGGGTGTTGTCTATGATGCTGAACCTCGTAAGAGACAACAGCAGATGCAAGCCATGGCTGGTGCTTTGAAGTCTAACCGTCTTAAGGATTACATTGGAAAGATTGAACGAGAGACTTTAGAGTATACTAAGAAGTGGGGCGAGTCTGGTGAAGTCGATCTGTTGGAGGCCATGTCTGAGTTGACCATTCTCACTTCTTCTCGATGCCTTCATGGTGACGATGTTCGTGAGAACCTTTTCGAGGATGTTGCTCGTATCTATCGCGATCTTGATAAGGGTGTCACTGCTTTGTCTTTCTTCTTCCCTTATGCTCCTACTCCTGCTCACAAGAAGCGTGACGATGCCAGAGCTGAGATGGTTCGCATCTTCTCCAAGATTATTCAGCAGCGTCGTGCTTCTGGTGCTACTGCTGATACTCGAACTGATATCTTGCAAGTCTATATTGACTTCAAGTACAAGGAGGATGGTACCGGCTTGAGTGATGATCAAATTGTTGGTCTCTTGATCGCTCTTCTCTTTGCTGGTCAGCACACCTCGACTATCACCTCCACTTGGACTACTATGCTTCTCCTTCACAATCCTGAGTGCATGGCGAAGGTCTTGGAAGAGCAGGAGAAGATTCTCAAGGACGGTCGCTCCTTTGATTTCGATGCCGTCTCTGAGATGGAGTATTTGACCAACTGCACCAAGGAAACTCTTCGCTTGTTCCCACCTTTGGTTATGCTCATGCGTCAGGCTTTAGATGACATTGAAGTTACTTCTAATGGCAAGAAGTTTGTTATTCCCAAGGGAGATATGGTGTTCTCTTCTCCTGCCGTGCAGAGCCGCATGGAGAGCGTCTTCAAGAATGCCGACAAGTTCGAACCTGATCGCTTTGGCCCTGAGCGCAATGAGCACAAGGTTCCTTTCGCTTACCTGGGTTTCGGTGCTGGTCGCCATGCTTGCTTGGGTCAGCAGTTTGGTATCTTGCAGGTTAAGACTTTGATGTCTGTTCTGTTGCGTAACTTCAAGTTTGAGGCAGTGGACAAGGAACTTCCAGAGCAGGATTTCCAGGCTATGGTTGTGGGTCCTAAGAACCACACCAAAGTTCGCTACCAGAGACTGCCCACCTCTGCCCTCAACAAGTAAACGTTATAGACCTACCAAGTCACTCTACTACTCACCGTTGTGCATAGCTAGTCTAGTTCTTGTCCTGTTCATTTCCCTTCTAGCATGATCTCTCCTGTTTGTTTCAGGACTCCTTGGAGATGTATTTGTGTAAAAGATTATTGCTGTCCTACACCTTCAACCATTTTACTTTCTCCTTGAATTGTTTTCTTTTCTGTGTCCATTTCCATGAGAAAGAAAGAGAGATTTGATTGTGACAAGACTTAGCAACATTTTACAGCATGCACATAGATTGACACCAGTAAATGAGGTCAGTCGCATTTATTTAAATTGAGCTAACAGGTGAACTAACACGTTCAATGTTTTGAATTTGAATGAAATTTCCTATTTCTTCACTCTGCAAAAGTTTGGACATCGCCGCCTTCTCTACACTGCGCACTTGTTTCCAGGAGATCTTGAACCGCCGTCCAACCTCCTTTACCGGCTTGATACGACCATCATCCAGACCTAGACGCAGACGCAAAATATCTCTTTCAACATCATTGAGATGTGTCTGCATCATTAGCTCCATTCCTCTGTGAAGATCCTTTCGATCAATATTTCCCATGGGAGTAGTATGGGATGATGGAATAGCATCTGCAAGTGTTCGGACTTGATTTTCTCCCTGTTTGTGACTATCTTTTTGTTGGGGACTGGTAAAGAGTAGTGTAGGATAGGATTGCATAGAGAGAACTTTCATAATATCATAATGAGATTGCCCTAAATCTGTAGCCATTTGTGAAACAGATGGCATAGTTCCTTCCTTTTGCTTGTATTCCTTGCAATATTGCTTCACTTTACGTTGTAAAAGCAAGTATCGCGAGGGCATTTTAGCAAGATGTTTCCGCCATCGAACATATTCAGCAACAGCTTGATGGACATACCAAGTAGCATAGGTTGCAAAGCGAAAGCCTTTAGAATAATCATAGCGTGTCACGGCTCTTGCAAGACCTCTTGATCCTTCAGAAATGAGTTCCGTGTTAGGAATATTAGTAGTGCGATATCGAGAAACAATGGCAAGGACAAGCTTCAAATTGCTATTTAATAATCGCATTTTAGAAATTTCCGCATATTTAGTCATCTTCTGCAATGTTGCAACAGTACATCCAATGGCTTTGGCCAAGTCTTCATCACTAATTGGTTCACAAGGATCTTCTCTTTTGCATCGTAATCGTGCACGAACTTTTTCAATCGCCTGCCAAATCTTTAATGTTTTTCCTAATTGTAATTCTTGTTCCGCTGTTAGTAAAGGTTGAGCTTCAACAAAGGTAAAGAAAAGATCCAATTCAGCTTCAAACCAACGAACATTCTTATTACGGGAACGAGTTGTGAACGGATTGAAAGCTTTACGAGTCATTGCAAAGCTCATCATAATTCTTCTACCATTGATAGAGGATGGACTTTCATAAGAGAGAGGACCATTGTTAGTAATTTGTACTACAGAATGGAAAGCTCTGGTACAAGCAAGAAAGAGAGAGACCAATTGCAAGAGGAAAAGAAATGTGGACCAAAGATGTTGCTTTCTGTGAACCATATTTGTCACTAGAATAGTTATCTTGTTCAAATTTCACTGCCACGGGATGGGAGAAGATTGGATAAGGCAGCAATAAGTCCAATCTAAAGGAATGAATGAACAATTGCTATTGTTTCAATCACTATCTCTCTGGATAAAGAGAAGGAATATTGCTAGAAAGAATGCTTTGTCAACTAGTTAATCAAGTCAGATTTTAAATATAATCGCAAGAATAGAAGAATTTGCAACTTTTCTTGCAGGAAGATTGACAGAATCAGAATGGAAACCAAACTAGATAATTCGTCCAAAATATTACACAATTTTAATCCACTTCAATGAATTCAATATCAAATCCAAGAATAAGACTAACTAGTAATGACACAGAATTATATTATCTTTATTTTAATTGATTTTCTATTCCTTTCATATACCAACAGGTACAAATACGTCTCGTTGTCCTCACCGTCTCGTCTGACTGACTCTCTCTGCTCGCTGCTCACTCACTCACTCACCCTGCTGCTGCCAGCCAAAACACACACACACAGCAGAGTTGGGAGCACAAGAGCAGCTTGACTTGAACCCGAATCATCTTCTGACGCGGCAGGATATATTGGCATTTTCGCAATTTTGAAGTTCTGGGGGGAAACGAGAAAACGAAAATTCAAAATATGCAAAGTGGCTTTTCAACTTGTTTTTTGTTATCCCACGCAAAACAATAATAGTTTATCTTCTCTCTCTCTGCTGTTCATGTCATTTCAAATTGAAAATCCTCCCTATCTCTAGTTAGATAGGACCATATTCTTCATTACGTTCTTCTTATTCTAGCTGTTATTAAATCATGGATAGACTAGATTCTTTAGCTAATAACTTATCTGTTATACGTCGTCTTAATCGTGAACGTGTCGTTGCATTTGAATTAGAATTAACACAGAAATTACAAGTACTTGATCAAACAGAATTGAAAATACAAGCAACAAGTCAACAACGTCAAGCATGGTTAAAGAATATCTCTTCCACCTATCACTCTGAGTCAGCTATTCATAACAAAATGATTCAAGTCATTCAAGCAGAAGGTGAATTAGCTGCTTTACAATTCCAATTAGATCTATTAAGAATGGAAGGACATTATGATGGACAGAAATTACAATTATTAGTAGAAGCAACAAAGCCTTTACAAAATGATGAAACACAAGAAACAAGAAATCTTCTCTTACAACGTAAAGCACGTGAAAATAGTGATTTACTATGTACTGCCTTAGAACAGTCATTGGCTATGCGAATGAGATTAGTTGATCATTGTCATGATTTAAAGCTTACTCTTGCCAAGATTGAAGCACAAGCAATGACTGAGTTAAAAGTACAAACAGAAGATGTTCAACGTAAGTTAGAGAGTTATCAAGTGAAGATGCGAGAATCCGCCGATCGATCCAGCACATTATATCAAGAAGTCTTGCATGACTATCTTGTCCTTCGACATAATGCTACCGTAGCAGAAGAAATTTTACAAAGAAGTCAATTAGATGCACGTAAAGCACGTTCTGAATTACAAGATTGTCTACAACGTTTTCTTGCTGCAGCTGATGAAGAACGGCAGAAATTACAAGTTGAGGCAGCGAGAGAAATCAATTTACAAACTGCTGATTTACGTAAAGAAGTGATGACACGTGAACAAGAGCTTGAAACACTTCGTTTACGAGTACAACGATTAAGTAAGCAACGAGTACGATCGCGGATTGATTTGCTCGATCGATTGGCTCGCCTGGAACAATCATATCGAACTCTTGAACAACAACGTCGTGAGGCTTTAATTGTAGTACGTGAAGAACTTGATCATCTTCGCTCTTCATTGCTACAAGGTCAGAAAAAGCTATTAGGTAATCAAGATCTTCCAGTACCATTCAAAGCTGCCAATCAAGCTGGAATCGATCATCTACATGAGTTATTACAAGGACTATCTCTCTATGGACAAAAGATAGCATCTATTCCGTAGATAGTTGGAGTGGTAATATATAAAAAGCATGAATGTGTATATGCTCCTACACTCTCTTCATGCTGGACCAACTCATGTATCAGATAAACCTAGCCTCAACTAAACTATTAGCATGGTTAAATTGCCAATCATCGCCATAATCGTACTCTGTACACACTAATACTACGGACACACAAACAAACAAAAAGCACCCAATTACACCCATTTCCTTATTTTAAGTCGACTAAGAGGTTTTGCGAATTAATGTCAGAAAAAAAGAGCCTTGAAGGGCGAGAAAAAGAACAGTAAAACATAAACTATCCCGCAATAAAGTCCAAAGAAGTGATATCTCGCAATGAAAAAGCAGAAAGATAGACAGGGAATTGCACAAACGTAACCAGTGAGATCATAACATGTATGTGAATAAACTGATGTTTAACAGATTCAAAGAGTAGAAACACAGGAGATAACGAAGAAGATAGAACGGTAACAATCGCATCGCTTTGGTGCACGAAGTAAGTCAAAGCGATGCTTGGAAGAACTTCCAGGCTACGAGGCTCGCTGTTTGATCAAGGGCGTGTTGAAGCGTAATCCTCTTAAGCGCTTGGACATTGAAGAATGTCTGTCTCATCCTTGGCCGAAGTTGGCGGAGTAGGGCAAGATGGTGTTGGGAGATGAGAAAGGTGTGGCATTGATGGTGGCCTTCCTTTATCATGATTTTCGAGTAGGTCTTCTTCTGCTGGCTCTGGCGATCTCTTGCGTTTCTGCAATAAGGACTCGGGGTAGCTGTCTACCTCTCTCTGGACCTCAGCAGGAGTAACGGGAGAAAATGTGTCTACTGGTGGTTGAGTCTTCTCAACAACGGTCTCATTATTCTTCGCATTATTATTTTTTACGTAATGAACACTTTACTTTGTCAGCATGTGCTTTTCCGCCGAGTAGAGCGGCTTCTCGACATTGTCTCCGCCGCCTGGCAATTGAATAAGAATAAGGTTGGCGCAATCCAGGAGTTTAACTAGTTTGGAGACTGATTACTCAACACACAATAGATAGTAGAAAGCTTACGATAGCGCGTTAGAACCGCAATAAAATTTTTTCTAAGATACAGAAGTTTTAAGTCAACCTGAGGACATACATATTTCTTGGATTTCTATAGAGGAATTCCATGGAATCCATTGATTTTCAAAGGAAATCCGATATCATTTTCATGAAAGAAGATGGAATGGAGTGGTAAAAGCCGTAGAAAAGCAGCAGGAAGAACCAGAACGAAGCATTTGAAGCATGCGAGGTTGATCCCGAAAGCCACGACCATCATTCAGTCAGTGGCTGTACTCATTAATGTGGTGCCATGCTAGTGAGTGAGAATCCACCGCAAACGGCTCGAGATTTCACATCTATCGTGAACCCTTATTTTAATTGGAACATATCATGTTGGTTAGCACAATTATGGCCTAATGAGTTAGGATACAAGTACCGTTCAACATCTACTACAATGGAGATGTACGAAGGTGTACACAATGCTTACAAGAATACATCCATCAATTCAAGATCCTCGAGGCTGATTGTCAACAAGACCGTCCCATTGCCTTTCACTTCCAAGAGGAGCCTAGGAGAGGATGAAGAAGAAGATTTACAGGCCGATTCAATCCTACCTCTGGATGCTGCCAGAGAAGCAGAGAAGAATGATTACGAAGACGATGATGAGATGGCCGTGGACAAGCATGATATCGCAGAAGAAGCAGAGGAAGAACAAAGCTTAATCGCGGCCTTTCTTCAGGCAACTTCGACAGTTTTTGAGAATACGGTAGAGGAGGATTGAATGGATTGAATACAAAGCCTCTCAGTAGACGAAATAGCCATCTATTTTACTATAAATAACTCAAATAATGATCAACAAAGATTAATAGAATAGTTGTTGCACCTCTTTTATGCATGTTGATCTTCATCTCTCTCGGCGATGGCAGCTGGAAAGTGACAGACCAGCCATACGACGATTGCATGCTCGGGTTTCAGCGATCCACAGCCCACAAAACACTTCCAATAGCAAGCCAATCTATTAATAGAACTGTTAGAATCTTAATATCAAGAAAATTGAAGAGCAATTTACCTCAAAGGACCAACAATCAATTTTTCGGATGATCCAGATCACTCGTGCAGTTCGATAGCCACAACCACTCAATATCTCCAAATAATCTCTACGAATAAGTTAATAATACTTAACTAAGAATAGAATGACGCGGGGGATTTTCTTCTTTCGGTCTCGATCTTGCTCTTGACCCAAAGATACTTGCGAAAAGATTGCTTGGACTAGATTTCAGATTTCTCCTCTCAAAGGGAATGAATCAAAAAAAGCCCACGTCATTCTATTCTTCAAGAAATGCTTGTTCAAATGAGCAGTCGAAGAGCTCCTATCGTTGTTTCTGTGAAGCTGGCGAACTGCACGAAAATTGCATACTTTTGGCAAAATAGTTTTGTGAGAATCTGGGATTCTGGACTGCTTTTACGCGTACGTCACTGCTTCTTCGCTTCTGGAAACTCTTTCGATCCAAAGCCTCCGTCACAATCTATAGTCAAAGGCTTACTCTATTGCGGCTTATAAAGTGACTCATTAGGAGTTGTTGTTGTAAGGTTAAGAGAGATCACCTACAGCATCTATCAGCCTTGCGCTGTTGCTTAACACAATAGAGTTGTAGCAGGAAGTTATCCCTGCTTAGTATATTACATAACTCTTAGTGTATTACATATCTCTCCTACGCACCATACTAATAGTTCATAGTTATCTCTCCCCATGTAACACAACCATTCTAACTAATGACTACATCAACAACTGCTTCATAGCACACTTCCGCATCACTCAGTGCGCAGCTCTCGTCTCAACCTTCTTCTCATCCGAGTGCAAGACCTGCTCAACAACCTTCCGCATCCCTCAGTGCGCAGCTCTCGTCTCAACCTTCTTCTCATCCGAGTGCAAGACCTGCTCAACAACCTTCCGCATCACTCAGTCCGCAGCTCTCGTCTCAACCTTCTTCTCATCCGAGTGCAAGACCTGCTCAACAACCTTCCGCATCACTCAGTGCGCAGCTCCCGTCTCAACCTTCTTCTCATCCGAGTGCAAGACCTGCTCAACAACCTTCCGCATCACTCAGTGCGCAGCTCTCGTCTCCACCTTCTTCTCATCCGAGTGCAAGACCTGCTCAACAACCTTCCGCATCACTCAGTGCGCAGCTCTCGTCTCAACCTTCGTCTCATCCGAGTGCAAGACCTGCTCAACAACCTTCCGCATCACTCAGTGCGCAGCTCTCGTCTCAACCTTCTTCTCACCCGAGTGCAAGACCTGCTCAACAACCTTCCGCATCACTCAGTGCGCAGCTCTCGTCTCAACCTTCTTCTCATCCGAGCGCAAGACCTGCTCAACAACCTTCCGCATCACTCAGTGCGCAGCTCTCGTCTCAACCTTCTTCTCATCCGAGTGCAAGCCCTGCTCAACAACCTTCCGCATCACTCAGTGCGCAGCTCTCGTCTCAACCTTCTTCTCATCCGAGTGCAAGACCTGCCCAACAACCTTCCGCATCACTCAGTGCGCAGCTCTCGTCTCAACCTTCTTCTCATCCGAGTGCAAGACCTGCTCAACACCCTTCCGCATCACTCAGTGCGCAGCTCTCGTCTCAACCTTCTTCTCATCCGAGTGCAAGACCTGCTCAACAACCTTCTGTAGCAGGAAGTTATCCCTGCTTAGTATATTACATAACTCTTAGTGTATTACATATCTCTCCTACGCACCATACTAATAGTTCATAGTTATCTCTCCCCATGTAACACAACCATTCTAACTAATGACTACATCAACAACTGCTTCATAGCACACTTCCGCATCACTCAGTGCGCAGCTCTCGTCTCAACCTTCTTCTCATCCGAGTGCAAGACCTGCTCAACAACCTTCCGCATCCCTCAGTGCGCAGCTCTCGTCTCAACCTTCTTCTCATCCGAGTGCAAGACCTGCTCAACAACCTTCCGCATCACTCAGTCCGCAGCTCTCGTCTCAACCTTCTTCTCATCCGAGTGCAAGACCTGCTCAACAACCTTCCGCATCACTCAGTGCGCAGCTCCCGTCTCAACCTTCTTCTCATCCGAGTGCAAGACCTGCTCAACAACCTTCCGCATCACTCAGTGCGCAGCTCTCGTCTCCACCTTCTTCTCATCCGAGTGCAAGACCTGCTCAACAACCTTCCGCATCACTCAGTGCGCAGCTCTCGTCTCAACCTTCGTCTCATCCGAGTGCAAGACCTGCTCAACAACCTTCCGCATCACTCAGTGCGCAGCTCTCGTCTCAACCTTCTTCTCACCCGAGTGCAAGACCTGCTCAACAACCTTCCGCATCACTCAGTGCGCAGCTCTCGTCTCAACCTTCTTCTCATCCGAGCGCAAGACCTGCTCAACAACCTTCCGCATCACTCAGTGCGCAGCTCTCGTCTCAACCTTCTTCTCATCCGAGTGCAAGCCCTGCTCAACAACCTTCCGCATCACTCAGTGCGCAGCTCTCGTCTCAACCTTCTTCTCATCCGAGTGCAAGACCTGCCCAACAACCTTCCGCATCACTCAGTGCGCAGCTCTCGTCTCAACCTTCTTCTCATCCGAGTGCAAGACCTGCTCAACACCCTTCCGCATCACTCAGTGCGCAGCTCTCGTCTCAACCTTCTTCTCATCCGAGTGCAAGACCTGCTCAACAACCTTCTGTAGCAGGAAGTTATCCCTGCTTAGTATATTACATAACTCTTAGTGTATTACATATCTCTCCTACGCACCATACTAATAGTTCATAGTTATCTCTCCCCATGTAACACAACCATTCTAACTAATGACTACATCAACAACTGCTTCATAGCACACTTCCGCATCACTCAGTGCGCAGCTCTCGTCTCAACCTTCTTCTCATCCGAGTGCAAGACCTGCTCAACAACCTTCCGCATCCCTCAGTGCGCAGCTCTCGTCTCAACCTTCTTCTCATCCGAGTGCAAGACCTGCTCAACAACCTTCCGCATCACTCAGTCCGCAGCTCTCGTCTCAACCTTCTTCTCATCCGAGTGCAAGACCTGCTCAACAACCTTCCGCATCACTCAGTGCGCAGCTCCCGTCTCAACCTTCTTCTCATCCGAGTGCAAGACCTGCTCAACAACCTTCCGCATCACTCAGTGCGCAGCTCTCGTCTCCACCTTCTTCTCATCCGAGTGCAAGACCTGCTCAACAACCTTCCGCATCACTCAGTGCGCAGCTCTCGTCTCAACCTTCTGTAGTATTGCTGGCAATACTTATTTAATTCATGCTATTTTCTCTGTCTTTTCCCTCTGTCAATGATTGGAATTCCATGGAATTAGATGGAAATATGAAATTCCTTAAATTATATTTATGTATTTGCTTTAGTGTAGAAGAACTTCAACGTTATAATCAGAATTAATTACAGTTAAAAG
Organism: Ochromonas danica; assembly: GCA_015146655.1. Lineage (NCBI taxonomy): Eukaryota > Chrysophyceae > Chromulinales > Chromulinaceae > Ochromonas > Ochromonas danica. The sequence continues at coordinate 80,245 of VKHL01000132.1, forward strand.
AACAATCTTCCTGACTTTGCTTTCAAAGAAAATCCCTTTAAAGCGTCAAGGATTAGGGAATTCCCCGAGTCCTTAAAGATCCCTTTTTAAAATAATTAGTTCAATTTAAAATTTCTCACACTCTTTCTGGAGCTGATTTGTTTCTCTTTCTCTTGCCTTTCTTCTGTTGCAATACGTACTTTGTTCGATCATTGTGC